>CAKKOB020000950.1:821-31247 GCA_918844115.2 Phlebotomus perniciosus | reverse complement strand
GTAATATATCGTTGGAAAGGTCTCGGCCTAGGCTACAACATACTAAAATTTCAAGAAAATTGATCAGTTTTTTCGGAGATATCATAAAAATAGTATTTCAACACTATTCAAAATGGCGGATGGAGGGGGTGGGGGAGGTCGACTATAGCGCCATCTTGTAATTTACCCCCACTTATGTACCTTTCCCGAAAACCGCAAGTCCCTATCTATAACGGTTCTCTCGCTATAACAATTCTCCGGCGGAAGGCCGGACGGCCGGCCGGAAAAAATCACTTTGGTATTTTGTGACGACCGCAATAGTGGAATCTGTAAGAATTCCACTAAAAAAAATTGAATTGGCATGTTTAAAGTATGAAATAGAAACTATTGAAAGGGATTGGCTCCATGAAAAGTTCTACTTGTGTAGGATGTTTGGACACAATTTTGGTCCATGGACAACTTCCTCCTCCGAGATCTCTGTGATGGTCTTAAGGGGCCTTAAATACGCTACTTAATTAAATGTTGTTTTTACTTACTTTTTATGTCCGTTTATCTTAGTTATGACTTACACATTTCCTCTATCGATACCTATCTTTTTTCTATTATCAGTTGGTTAATTTTGCCACATGAATCGGAATTGGGGTTCAGAAAGTGAATTTCAAAATTGATATTCTTTACTTTCGTTTATTTTGTAAAATTACAAATTATTCAAATCAATTTTATTTCTCCTTACACAGTGCATATAACACTTGTTTTCGGCTTTTCTTGCATTTCTTCAGATTGTGAAAGGCAGTGATATCTAAGAAACTCAATACAAAGATGAAAAGCGACAGTAAATTAATCGTTTATATACATTAAGCTTATTAAACAACAGAACAATTTCTTATTATTCTTTTCTTTTTGGTTTCAACATACATTTATCACTTTCGCAATGGCCTCACGGAATCGTGATTTGGGTTAAATTTTAAGTAAAAAAAAATTTTCTGTCAATTTTCGCGATTCATAATTAGGTATAATCATATGGCTAAATTATTGATGACGCCACGGTCTCCTGTTGACGCCTGGGTGCCTGAATCTGTGTCGTCTAGGTGGCAAAATTGGGGGACGAACTCTTTCCTTTGGCCTCAGGAGAGCCGAAGCATCGGGGAATTCACCGTTCGGACGAGGTCGTGGGGAAAGATCGATTTTACGGCAAACAGTGCACCTAGAAAATATGATTGGCTTTAGAATCTAGGAGATATAACATCTAGAGGATATTGGAACATATGGGCTTTAATAAACTTGAGATCTCAGCTTTAGAAACATAGGTCATCATAAATCCTAAAATTTTAGAAACCTAAGATTTTCTTATTGAACTTAGATCTAGACTAGACTTCTGGATAAAGGTTTAAAGATTGTTGAACTTCTAGGTCTCGATAACTAGGTTCTAGGATTATCTTTTTTCAATAATGGTTATCCTATTTTAGTTTAACTTGAATCTATGATATTAGGTTCTGGAACTAAATTGTTTAAGTTCCTATAACTAGGATCTTAGATCTCCCAGGCTTCATATAGGAGATATAAATCAAAGCCTGGCTTAAGATACTAACCTGCTGACTTTAGAAGACTGATCCATCTTGATGGTTTGCTGTACGGGTTTCTTGAACTGGTTGCTGTCCTCAATGACAGTGAGCCAGAAGGATGCCAATTGATCGTAGTAGTTGCACCTGCCATGTCCGTGACATTCAATCACTGGCATCTGCCTAAACTCTTCAAGGCACGATCCTGGAGACAAAAGATCCTGGCCGTGTCCTCCAGTGTTGTCGGTTGTGTACTGAAATGGATTTAAGTTTTAGATCATGGAACTTGAAGATCCTAAATTATGGGTAATTTAATGTTTGCGCCCCTACCATGTAGTAACTGTAGCCTAGCCATAATTCCTCCCATCCAGACGGGCAGTTGGGGATAGTCATAGATTGACTGTGAATGGCAATCACGCGAGTTCTGCTCTCACACACAGAGCACCTAGAGATGTACTTCTCGACTTCCCTGGAGGGAATAGGGGCCATTGAGAAAGTCATTGGTTCATTGGTGGCCAGCCAAATGCTATCATCATTATTTTGAGCGTAGTTGCAGACATTTTTGATGTCACAGAAGAGGAAAGGCATTGTGGAGAATCGCCTGAGGCAGGATCCGGCTGATCCTAAGTCCTGTCCCACCGTACGTCCCCCTCCAATCACACTGGCCAATGAATATCCGTCCCAGAGTTTCACTGTGTTTACTGAGCACTCGGGAATGTGAACCGCTTGGGAGTGGCGCGTGAAGACGAAGCCTCGTGAACGACTAGGCGGAGCTGGAGGGGCAGGATCTCCCACTTCACCTTGAGCACCTCGGTATCCGTCCAAACCGTTAAGGCCTCTGGGTCCGGCTAAGCCTTTCTCTCCCTTGAAGCCTTCAATTCCGCCAAATCCGGGAATTCCTTGATCGCCCATCATCCCTTTGAGGCCTCGCATTCCAATCATACCCGCCCAACCAATTTCTCCCATATCCCCAGATACACCCTTTCGACCAGGGAAGCCATCGTAACCAGGATCACCAACAATGGCCAGTTCGTATCTGAAGGAATCACCTCTATCTCCCCTGAGGCCGGGTATTCCATCAGATCCGTCAATGCCACTCCATCCAAGATCTCCCTCTGGGCCGCGCGGACCTCTAGGTCCTCGAGGACCGGGGTAGCCTTGCACACCGGGCGATCCCTGCATTCCTATGGCTCCGTTGAGACCAGGAGGTCCGGCAAAGCCTTGATCACCAGGTAAACCACGAACTCCTGGAACACTGTAGCCAACATCACCTACAACACCCTTGGCTCCGGTTTCTCCACGGTATCCCATTGCACCCCTGAGTCCTGGCAGTCCTGGACGTCCTGGTGGTCCGTCAAAGCCGACGTCTCCAGTCAGACCTTTAACGCCGTCATAGCTTTCACCAGGAAGACCAACAGCGCCGGGTGGACCGTTTAGTCCATAATCTCCGGGTACTCCCTTCGGTCCCACACGTCCGGGTCTTCCAGGGAATCCATCATTTCCTGGAAGTCCAGGCTCTCCAGGTTCCAGGAATGACAACGTTGTTCCTCGAAGACCTCTCAAACCCTTGTCTCCGGTGAGACCTTTCCGTCCAGGCAAACCATCTGGTCCTGGGAATCCAGGTTCACCAAAGTCTCCTAGTTGTCCCTTGCGACCCATCAAGCCAGCGAGGCCTTTCAAACCTGGGGCTCCCTTGGGACCACGCATTCCGTGAGGGCCTCTCTCACCCCTTTCGCCCTTTTGTGCTCGTCCTGGAGTGACGATTCCTGGAATTCCTGGGAAACCCTTGTCTCCACGCTCGCCGGGCAAGCCAAATAGTCCAGGAAGTCCTGGATCTCCAGCATCACCAGGCAAACCAGTCAATCCGGGATATCCGGTGTCACCTACTTCTCCAACTTCGCCTCTCAGGCCCAACATACCAGCAAGTCCGTATAATCCAGGTTGACCTTTTCTGCCGGGAATCCCGTTCAAACCTGGCCGTCCGGGAAGACCAACCTCACCGCTCTCACCAAACAGCCCTATTTCTCCGGCATCACCTCTCTCACCCTTGAGTCCGAAATATCCGTGTCGGCCATCTCGACCAGGTTCACCTGTGTCTCCCTTGTCGCCCTGGTATCCGTCATACACCTCTCCTGCGTCTCCTTCAGCGCCCTTCAGACCCATAACACCCATTTGACCGGGAATTCCGGGGTATCCTTGAAGTCCTGGCATACCTAATTCGCCCTTAACACCACTGAAGGCGGGTTCTCCCTTTTGACCACGCGGTCCCATCAGGCCAAAGTCACCCCGAGGACCCTTAGCACCGTCCCTCCCGGGACGTCCTCTAGCTCCTGGCATGCCAACATCTCCAAGTTCACCTTTTAAGCCAGGGAAGCCCATGCTACCCGGTCGTCCAGGATAGCCAAATCTGCCGGGGTGCCCTGGATCTCCTCTATCGCCAGGTTCTCCGTCCAGTCCTCGATAGCCTGGTGTACCTACGAATCCGGGATCTCCAGGTTGTCCAGCGTCTCCTGGCAAGCCTGAGAATCCGGGCATTCCAATGTCACCCTTCGCTCCCACAATTCCAATTACACCTTGATATCCTGGATCTCCACGAGCTCCCTTGTCACCATAGGTAGCTGGCAAACCATCCCTTCCTGGTTGTCCGGGCAAACCCCTACGACCGAAGACGATGTCACCACGCTGGCCACGAACTCCTTGGATTCCTATCAGACCCATTGCGCCATCATCTCCTTTGCCACCTTTCACACCCTTTACTCCGGGCAAGCCACGAGTTCCAGGCAAACCGGGGAAACCTTGATCACCTGGCTGTCCAGGTGGCCCAACATCTCCGTCCATTCCCATTTCACCAAACAGAATGGCTCTGCCAGGGTCTCCGCGACTACCCTTTATTCCCGGGAAGCCAGCATCTCCAGGTAGACCGTCTTTGCCAGGGAAGCCAGGCTCTCCAGCTGGTCCCATATCACCGATGATCCCGGGATAGCCCTTGAAGCCTTCAGGACCAGGGATGGTTAAGCCAGGTTGGCCCATGTCTCCGTCAAGTCCTGAAAAATGAAGAATAATTTATTATTTTCTAAGGTCCCAAACTTAGAATTTTATAGACCAAGCCATAAGAAGCCTAGATTGTTGGGTCCTTACCTTGTAATCCCGGTGCTCCTACAGTTCCAGGCCATCCCTTCCGGCCGTCCAAACCCTGAACACCAAAATCTCCAGGCACTCCTCTGTCTCCCTTTGCTTCGGTCACATTGAGAGCTGGAATGTCTCCGTCCTCACCCCTAGGTCCAGGTACACCCTGATCTCCTTTTGGACCCCTGAAAAAAAAACAGTTAAGATCTCACTTGACTATCGAGATTTTACGAATTACCAGGCTCCGTCGTATCCACGATCTCCTTGCAGGAAGTAAATTGGAATATTTGCATTTTCGCCAGGTCTGCCATCCATACCATCTCTTCCTGGAGCACCGTCCCTGCCCGGTAATCCCGGAATTCCATCTACGCCTTGCAATCCCTTTTCCCCGTGTGGCCCATAGGCTCCTGGCATTCCGACATCCCCTGCCTTGCCAGGTGGACCCACATCTCCGGGATATCCTTCGTCTCCCTGATCTCCTTTGTCAGGATTCTCCTTGCTGCCCGTGATGACGAGTTCTCCTGGTACACCCTTAGCACCCGGTCGGCCAGTTTCACCTGGACTTCCTGGTGGTCCATCAACACCTTTACGACCCTTCAAGCCTGGGTAGCCCATGATGCCCTTGTCTCCTCGCGGACCAGTGAATCCCTTACGACCGTATGTACCTCCAAAACCAGGTCGACCGGCATCGCCAGGTAAACCTTTCCTGCCTGGAGCTCCAGGACTGCACCGACCGCAATCATCTCCACGGGGTCCTTTGTCACCTTTCAGTCCAGGAAATCCGTCGTAGCCATCGTCACCAGGAACTCCTCGTTTGCCCGGCAAACCATGCATTCCCGGTGGGCCTGTCACGTTGAATCCTATTCCCGGAAGACCCTTGACGCCAGGAAGTCCAGATTCACCACGATCGCCTTGAAAGCCAAACTTTCCATCGTGTCCCGGGGTGCCGGCTGGACCTTTAGGGCCGTAGGTGTTCCTGCCGAAAAACCCTTTAGGTCCCATCCGACCGGGTGGACCAGGTTCTCCAGTTGGACCGATGGGTCCAGGTGGTCCACTCTCACCGAAATCTCCTTGCTGGCCTTTGATAGATGTTCCCTTCTTGCCACGCATACCAGGAGTGCCTGGATCTCCAGGTAAACCTGGCAGTCCTGTTAATCCTCGCCGTCCGGGTTCTCCAGGAATTCCATTCATTCCTCTCTCTCCAAATTGACCTATTTCTCCTTGAGGACCCTGCGGACCGGGTAGTCGTTCATCTAAATTGGGATCGTATACACCTGGTGGACCATGGGGACCTTGAACACCTGGCATTCCGAAGTGTCCTGGCTCTCCGGGCTCTCCCTTACGTCCATCCGCTCCGTCGTAGCCAGCATATCCGGGAGCTCCTTTGTGTCCCTTCTCACCGGATGGTCCTGGTGGACCGTCCTTGCCACTCTTGCCGCGATCACCGAATTCTCCCTCTTCTCCTCGATAGCCCTTCGGGCCTTGTTCTCCCTGCCATCCCTGTCTCCCTTCATCACCTCTCTGGCCATAATCACCCATAACCCCTTTTTCGCCCTTCTCCCCAACTATTCCCTTCGTTACGGTTTCGTTTTTGCGTCGGAATGGAACGACACTGTCGCCTTTGTCTCCAGACTCTCCGGGAGGTCCTCTCTGACCAGGAACTGCTCTCACATCTAGCCTAGCGTCATCTCCTCTCGGACCCTTGTCACCCATTTGACCATCCAGGCCCTGGAAGTAAGGAAAAAATGAGAATAAGGAATTTGCTTCAGAAGAAAAATTGGGATTCGCCTAAAATTTCATTGATTTTAGAACAGGTCTTCTTTAGTCCTGGTTGCACAAACAGACGCTATTTTAAACGTTGGGACGCCATTTTAAATTTATGACGTTACGCAATCGAGAGCTATTATTGAGAGCAATCGATGTGTTTTGAAAGAATTACAAAAGATTTTCTTACGTCCAATCCGGGCATTCCTTGGTAGCCCTTCATGCCCATTTCTCCCGTATAGCCTCGATCTCCTGGTCGTCCGTCGTAGCCTGATTCTCCGCGATCTCCCTTGGTTCCCTTGGAATTAATGCCACCCTCTCCTGCGTCTCCCCTTGGACCAGTCAGACCATCTTCACCAGGAGGTCCTCGCACTCCTGGGCTACCAGGCATTCCTGGAATACCCATTGTGCCTTCGGTGCCGTTGCATCCGTCCAAACCTCTTGGTCCGCGATCACCAAAGTCTCCTTGGGTGCCATTGTAACCGGGAATTCCATAGTATCCTTGCATGCCTTTTTCTCCCTACGAAAGCAAAAAGAAAGTGAGAAAATAATCCTAAATGAGACTTCTTATTACTGACTCTGTATCCCTTCTCGCCGAGCATTCCAACTTCGCCATTATCTCCGTAATCTCCAGATCTTCCTGGTGGTCCTGGGGGTCCGACATCACCATGAGGTCCCTCTTGGCCCGGTAGTCCAGCAGGTCCCATCTTCCCCATGGCACCTTTCAATCCTTTGCAATCGCATTCTCTCTTATGTGCTCCCTGAAATTATAAAAATAAATGTTTTAGGCATAGAACTGTTTATTGAAATTTAAAAAAAAGCTATATTGCCTAATTTAAGGCTAATTTTTATGTTTTGTATAATTTTAGGAGAAATTTTAAGCAAAATTGCCTCTAGTTACCTAATCTAACCAAAATCAAAGCTATTTTGAAAAAATTAAGACTTTAGTGAAATCTTGTATTATAGAATTTAGGGAAAATAAATATATTTCTTTACGCAAAAAGAGATTTAAATGAAAAAAAAAACTTGTGTAATGTAACAGACCGTGAGTATATTAGAGATCGTCCGCCAAAAATACACTTCCCGTTTGGGGTAGAAAAAAAAATCAGTGGCGAGAGGTCAAAAGTTTGCGATTAAAAATGATGGTATAATGTTTATTTTTCCATACAACCATACAAATACCCAGAATCACTTTAATTAAGTCACTATATATAAAGCATTTCAGCTATGCCGCATATAGATTGACTCTCGACAAAAAGGGGTTAATGGGAATAAATCTCGGAAAATTGTCCCATAATGCAGATATTTGACACAGTGAGGGAGAGAGAAATGAGAGCGATTTTTAATTATATGTCCAGTTTCTGGGTAGATTCTCGGATGAATTATGAGCTCGTTTAATTGTTGATATGCTAAAATGATAGTGTCTGGGGACAATTAAATTGTTCGCGCCGAGAATATTGTGATGGACACATATTTAGTGTGTCGTGTTCTATTTCGCGGAGTATTAGAAAATATGTAAATTGCAACAATATTTAGTGCATCTCTTTGGGAGTCACTCGTAGACCCCAAGAAGCCCACACACTGCTCCACATAAGCAATGCAGGCAGTCGGGAAGTTGTCTCACTGTGCGCGCCCCAGCTTTTTGCGCAAACACCGAATGGGATTGTGTGGTGGCCGTCTGTCGGAAATTGTAGACCGTAGAGTCGCTCCGCCACCCAGAGATATGAGATCATTGTATATTTTCACTGTGGAAATGCTTATTAAACAAATACCGCTGTGTCTCGTGGAAATCGACAGCTAAATTTAATGCAAAGTGTACTTAATGACACTGCAAGAGGAGATATTATAAGGCAGGAATTCATAATCAATGAACCTCTTTATCGCCAACATTGATGGGAATTCCCTTCGATGCTCTTCACATTGTTCTACCGCTATATGGATGGTATTGATGGAATATCAAGGGGTGGACAAGTTCCAGAGGTTTTACCATGGTTAGAGTTATAATTTTGGATTGGTAGCTCTTGAAATGAATTTATAGATTTTTTATTCAAAAAATCCATCATTCTTTTTCATAAATCTTTGCTCAATAAAATTTTAAAAAATATAAAAATCGAGGGTAATTTTCTAGTTTCTTTTACGAGAAAACTCATGGTTTATTCGGAAAATACGTTCAATTGTAAATTTTTTTTTAAGTATTTTATATTTTTTTATTTTCATTTTTTTTTTTAAATCATACGCCAAGTTTTGTTATTTATTCATTTAAATGTCTAACATTTGCCAAATAAAATTAAAACGAGACCTCATTTTCAAAAGTTATCAACCCTTCTAATGTCCGCATACGCAATCTCTAAGTAGAAATCTTCAATAGGCAATCCTTCAATGAATTTTAGCCTTCATTGTAGCACATTGTAAGATGCTAAACAGTGACTTTTGTACGTAATACAAGTTGTGAATTATCAGCGTTTTTCACTGGGTATTATTTTTATAACTAAATCACGGGGTCAAGGAACAGCACAATAAAATTTATGCTGAAGAAAAATCCATGCATGAGGAGAGAAAAAATTTTATCAAAACGGGAATACTATCAGTTTGTGGCAGAGGAAGCTGATCTCACAGCCTGAAAACTGGAACATATCGCGCCTGATAACTTCCCTTCTTCGTCAAGAGAGTTGGTGGAATAAATTGAAAGAATTTTCATGTGTGTAATATTTAGATTTTTGGCCGCTTTTTTGTCATCCTGGTTCTCACATGTTTTTGAGACAGAAGATTCGGGAAGGAGATTTTTATGATGAAAAATGTCCAGTGGTGACAAAAAATATGCTTCTTTTTTTTGTGTGAAATTCACACAACATCTGTTAAAACATGCTTTTCACTGCCGGACGGTTTTTTATCACAGAGAATTTCTCTTCTTTTTCCTTCTCAAATACTGCCGACACACATAAATATGTAAGGCTAAATGGACTGTCACCACTTGGCAGAGGATTGGATTATTGGCAAAGATCCACACGTGATGAACGAAGGCACTTGGCATTCACCAGCCATCACACATTTCATTCATCATTCGTGCGGTGTAACAGGAGAAATTTCCCACAGATTAGTGATGTATTTAAGGGTAGATGACACTAATTAGTCACATCTCCTTGTGAATTAATAGCCACTCTCCATTAAAACGTGGGCGTGAGAATTTTACCATCTTATTTGCATTCTCGCCACTTTGTCTCGGAGAGCTGAATTTATTTCTAAATAAACATCAAGTTCAAATAAAATGTTTAGGTAAATATTTGCATAGACAGACAAGGCAATTTTGCCAAGGGGAAATAACTGAGAGAATATGTATGATTATTTTCTATTAAATATCAGGTAGGTGGTAGGTTCAGGACTCTCATCAAGCACCTTAGTGAGTTCGAATCTCGCCGGATGCATTGAACTTAGTCATTGGCAAAAAAAATCAAAAATCCACTCAATTGCACAGCATAGCTTTTAAATACTGTTGCATTACTTCCCTTAGTTGCTAAATTGTTAGTTAAACTTCAGTAGAGAAGTTATTATCCAATTGTAGCTTAGAAATATGTATGCAGCCATCTGAGTAATAGAGCTGATTACTCAATCTCAGTAATTTAGTGAAGCATTAAAACTATTAGAAATAAAAGGAGTGAGGAAGAAACATCCTCGAGTGATAGTGGTGGTCCTGAACAGTTTCTTAATAAACTGCGATTAAGCAATCCCAGCTAAATCAGTGGTCGAACAAAAGAACGAACGAACGAGCGAACTCTATAGATAATAATAAAATATTGAGAAAAAATAACATATTTTAAATGAAGAATGTCGATTATTAAATTTAAAACATTGAAAGGTTAATCATTTGGAATGCAGTAATTTTCTGAAAGAGTTTCTTCAATTTAAAAATACGTCTTAAATAACGAAAATATTCAAAATAACTAAACATGATTTTTTCAATTAAAAATGTCAATATTATTTGTTTTAAGAATAGATATTTTGAAAGTTAAGATTTTAGAGATTTCATGAAGAGAATTTATGATTTAGTGTTCGAAATTTGGTCAACCAAGTCAAATATAAATACATATTATTTTAAACATCATTTTGCAAAAAAAAAATTAATCTTTCAGTAATGTGGAGCTTTACTGAATACTAATTCCACTAATTCTATGATTAGGTATATATATCATACCTTAAAAAAATGAAATTATTCAGAAAGTTTCGAAAAATTACCCAGATAAAAACTGGGGTATAATCGTGTACCACTTTCAAAAAATATCTAAAATATTCATCAAAACTCATATATTATATTTGGAAATATTCTGGAAATATGTAAATATTTGTTCTCATTTTATAGTTTTCAATCAAGAAAAATTTTTAAATTCATTTTTAAAATCCTGAGAAGTTAATCATATATTAACGTGAGTAATGAAACAACAAGCAATTACACTACATTGTGGTCATTTATTCGCCAATTATTTCCCTCTTGGATTCTGGCAACATTGTCGCAAGCCATGTGAATAAAACTATCAGCAAATGGATTGAGTTCAATTATAATTTCATAAATTCTCAGTTAAATATCCTCTCTTTCATCTCACATGATGTTTAACGGTAGCCCCAGAAGAGTGAAGAAAAGCATGTCTGAGGGACATGAATAAATCTCACGAAACGTCTGTAAAATTGCTGAAAAATCCTCAATATTAATTTTCATCACGTAATCTTTAGGAAGTTGTTCAGAAGATGAAAAATTCGTTCCAGCAACTCAAATGGCTTGTAATCTATTTTTAAAGTGTTAAGAGTGAATGATTTTCAAACTGTGAAATATTCTCTCTGGTATTTTTTTTTCTTCAGCTCTGTTTGTGATCATGTTGGGATTTTTCGGTATAAGAGAATGATTTCTCTCTATCAGTAAATTAATTTCTTTGGCGAGTTGAGAAAAAGGTGAAGAGGTCAAGCGCAGTGTTGATTGATAAACAACGGGCCACACACCATTTTAATGTGATTGTAATTAATTTTTCGGGTTTTTCAACGTCCGATGTCGGTTAGTTCCTAAACATATGCGTGATTAGAAGATCTGCGGTGGTTAAATGTTGTGCGTTACAATGTTTATGCTCCTACAGATTGCGAATGATGTAATTGGGGTTATAGTTTATTTATTATTTAACATCATTTGTTGGGATTATGCAAAAAATGTTAAACGATACGCGGCGCTTCAGTGATTGAATATGTAAAACTTAATGTCCAGAATCATGCGAGAAATATTGATATAGTGGTGAAAGACATTACAGATACTTGGGGAGTCTATATAAAAATTGATGATAAAGTTATTACTGTCTTCACTGATGGAGAGGAATTGATGAATCTCATTGGGGGAAAGTAAATAAACCGCGTGTGGATATTTCATGTAATATGGGTGAAAAAACTTTAAAAAAAAATTGTCTGTTTACATTAATTGCGAGAAAAAACTAAACACGGAATAGATAAAACAATATTTATACGAAAATTTATCTATTTTTAAAACTCCACAATTTGACCATCCCACAGGAAATATTGACTCATTGGGGCTCAAATACTCCATTTTCATTGATTTCTCATCTCTCTCACACTAAGTACACATAAATTTTAATTTAATTTGTACGCCGGCCGAAGACACGAAGGAGCAAAAAAAGAAGCTAAAGGGTTTCGTAACTGTTTCATATCTCTCCACTGTTCGCTGTTCCACATTGTGGAGTTTCGTATCCTACATATGTGGCCAAATGTATATATGCTAAATTCCTCACCAGAGAAGATCACAAGGAATTGGCGCATGGATGGCATCAAAAGTACGCGCGAGTGTCTTGAAATATCAAGCGATTAGCGCGAAAGAGAAAAAACTTCGCGACCAAAGAGCAGCAGAAAAGCATTATAATAAATAAAAAAAATAAAAAATCCCTAATTTTTTTTAACTCCAACACACACAAATTTATCTCTTCGCCGAACTTGGGCTTCACATGAAAATTAAATAATAAAGGAAACCAGTTTAGGGCGCACAAGAATCTGGTGGAGCGCGAGAGACACCATTGAGATGAATTCAGCAGACTCTGTGCAGAAAAAAAAGTCCGTCTCGCGGATCATCAAAATTCAAGAAATGGCTCACTTGTTGGGGCCCTCTTTTTAATTATATTGACGAAGAGAGGCCCATTGAGAGATGCCTGAAAACTATTGATGCCTTTCGCCTGGAGGCTAATTTAGGAAATTGTGGGATCTTGTCGGGGCTGCTAACCATTGAGCGTTGAGACATACCAAATGCATATGACCCACTTTGAGTAATTCCCTGTAAACATTTTGTATTAGAGACTGATTTGAAATTTTACATTCGTTCTGTTTCAGAATTTTGTTTAAACATCGCCTGTGATTAGTTGTAATGCTATAAATTATTTTCTGAAGATTTGGATAATATTTGCACGCGCTATTTTATTGATGATGGATAGAGTTGGAAAATGTAAGATTAGAATTAACTTAAAAGTTTTCCCGGGAATCGTTAGGCCCCTATTTATAATTAATCCGACATCGGAACTTTAATTTGAATTAATAATAAGGATTTCGTTTAATTTTTTAAATTTCATCATTCTTGATTTATATATAAGAACTCAACTGACAAGCTTTGCTTGAATTCTGTAAAATTGCAAAAAAGATCTTCGCTAATACGGGAAAAGATCCTAATAATCTGAAAACATCTAAACTTTCTTTCAACACTGATTTTGGTCTTTAAAAAAATCATTTGATAAAACTTTAAAGCATTTTCTAAACCTATTCCCATAGTATTGAAAATCGAAAACTTCTTTCTCCCAAATTCTTAACTAGATCGACATCTCATCATTTTTAGCTGGGATTCCCTCCAGCTAATCCCAGCTAACTGTATTTTCTTAATTTTTAAAGATCTTTTTTTCCAAAATCGATAACCTTATCCTTAATTACAAGACATTTCTTTAACTTTAGCAAGTCTATTAATAACGAACATAACGAACCAAAAATTAAAAAAAAAAGAAATTTTAAAATTATTGACGGTTTTTTGAAATGCTTTGTAAATTTTGAGAACTTTTTTGAAATTTTCGCAAACTTTAAAAATTTAGGATCTATTTTTTCTTTTTATTTCGTACTGTAAATGTGTGATACTGTTAATTTTTTTAATCAAGTAAATTAATTTTTTTTAACATTGTCCCTATCGTGCAAAATTAATTATATCTTTCTCTTTTACCCTTCACTTAAGAACTCATAAATTCTCCTGTGATTTACATCAAACAAACGTATCCAAAAACTTCAAAAAAAAAAAAACTTTCATGAAATATAACCACCTGAAAACCAAGAATTAAATCTTGCCAAGATGCTTCTTAAATCTTAAGAAGCATCAACTCAAATTTCAGGTGCAGTTTCTGCAGAAATCTTTCAGAGGCAATAAAACAGTTTTCACACTCACTTTCCTGTTGAAATATACGATATTGCTCTCTTGAATGATTCCTATTTACATATTGAGAGTGTATATATGGGATCGGAAATTGTGAAGAACTCCACTTCTGACCACTTTCTGAGTCTCCCCTCCCCCCTTTTCTGATCTCGCGCTTTTCGCCTCTCATTTGAGTCATAGGAAGGAAATTCAAGCAAGAAGTATGGCTATAAATAAATGTTCTTGCGAGTTACTGTTTTATGGGAGAATGAAGAGGAGCAACAGTGTTGCTGGGGATGTTGATTTCCTGAAAATGCTAAATTTCACCAATTCCTAAATGAATTGCATGTAAAAAGTAATGCGAGTGGTGATTATTTTAACCTTGGATCTTGACTGTTGCAAGAATCACGACTGCAATTGGAAGATTAAGTGAATTTGAATGATTGTGGGTGGAAATCTGCATCTTATAATCACTCTTATCACTTTTCACATTCATGTCGCAGCAGCTGCACTCAAAGTCAAATAGAAGTGACTTAAACTATGAAGAATGATTTTTCTTTCTTGTAATTTTGGGACTGAAAGAATATTTCACAAACCAGCAAAATGTGGTGTTTTCCACACACAAAAAAATCACTTTCTTTTCCCTTTTTTTTTCACCCAAACCTCATACCGCGCCCTGTTTCGCCTGCAGATCGCATGTTAAAGTTGTAATGAAAACACAACATTAAAAAATACAACACACATCATTTTATTTTTAGTTTATTCCCAAGAAAATTCATACAACCGTGCAATACAAACATAAAATTTCCTCCCAACATTCCCATGACTCGGAGGTTTTATGTTCAATTCCTTCTTGTATTGTTGGATTTCTCTTCTCCTTCACTTTTTAATTCGACCACATGTAATTAATGGACATTTTCATCCCGATAAACTTCCTCTTTCCCTCCTCCCCCTTTGGAGTTTTGCTGTTGGAGAAAATATTTCACTTTTTTTTTTCAAATGGAAAATATCACAATTGATCCAACACTGATATGTTGGGCTCCCCCAAGAAGTCATTATGGGCGTATTTTTAGACGATCCACAGGAATTTTGAGCTATGCAATTACAAGGAATTACTCATATGTTGGGAGGAAAATCATTTTCGGAAATGCCTCACGTCCACCACGCATTGAGCTTTCACTGAATTTAAGTTTTAACACATTCGGTAACACTGAATCAAATTTCATAAGCATTACTTCGACATACGATATGTCTATCACAGTAATCAAGAAAATATTTTTTTCACATATTAAATTGTTCACATTTAAAATTTACTTATTTTAAAGAATTTTTTTCACAAATATTTAAATGATTTAAGTAATTTTACTCACATTTGTTAAAACGTTTTAAACCTTTTAAACGAATTACTTTAAAAATTTACAATTTTTTAAAGTTTCAGAACATCTTTTTTAGAATCTTAGAAAATTTAAAAAAAAATCGTGATTTTTTGCAAATGTTCTACCGACTTTTTGTTTTAAAATTTATCAATGTTCGAAAATTTTTAGATTTTTTCAAAATCAAAAATTACAAACCTTTCAACTTAATTCAAAAAGTTCTAAATCTAAATGAATTGATAAAGCTCACAAGCTTTTCTAAAAGCTGTCAAAATTTCAAATGTTCTTTTAAATTGATTTATAAGTTGTGCAAAATTTGCTGAAGCTCAAAAAAAAATTATAAAGCTTCTGATTTTAATTAAGATGCTTTGAATAGTAAAGCTTTTTCTTAACGACTCTATTTTCAAATATTCACTCGTGTTTCCTATGTAAGTATCATTTGACCAGTATACTTCTCCCTGCCTAGACTATAATAAATTTGTCTGTTACCAATTTTTTCGCGATGGGTTAAGTTGTATATACATATAAAATCCTACATAAAGTATGCGAGCAATCACGATTACGCACTTCCTTATTTTCTTGTAGTCTCCTAGAGTCACGCATCATAATAACAAAAAATATATACAGATCAAAAACAATATACGGAAAAAATTATGGAACCTTCACAATTTCCTCAATTTTAATCTCATTTTGATAAACCCCTAAAATTATATTAAATTTAGATTTTAGAATCTCCCTCAAAGAACTATGCTTTTTATTCCTAAGCAATACTCCTGTTTTATTCTGTCTTACATTCCAGCCAGTTGAGTATGTAATTAAAATAAATCACGTTCTCAGTTCATTGGCTGGAAGTTCTGAAGTAAGTGTATGTTTGTCAGAAAAATGCCGGAAGAATGATAACAATTGTGGAGTGTGTGAGTGGAGAAAATTCAATAAATAATCCCACAAAATTGCCCAATGATGCAAAATTTCAACATTTTTTGACCAAGTGCACTTGCCCTCGTGGCTTTTGTGCAGAAACCACTACAAAAGCAAAAAAACATAAAGCATCCTTCTTAGATTGTGAGCCACTACTGTGTGGATTATAATTAATACACTGTGACAAAATGAGTTTCTTTTACAAATATTTGTGTGTTCGCCTTAGTAAGTTGGAAATCTTATCGAAGTGCAGTTTGTTGGGCATCCGGGAACAGGGAAATAGCGTGGTCTGCACATTAAGCATCGAATTAAATTCCCTCAGCGAGTGAATTACAAAATTCTCTCCTCATGATAAGGAGCCGTGATGTCATCATCTCAATTCCGCTGGCGGAAAGCTCAGCCACATTTGTTCGCAGAAATGCTCTCAAATTAGGCTCTTGGTGATAAGTTGAGACAACGGCTTTACCCATTTAGATATTATACATTTAAAAAAAAATGCCAGTGAGACAAAGAATAATTTTATAAAATCACGACAAGTGAGCAAATAATCTCAATTTGTTCATGGTTAGAGGACTTCCTTCAAAGTTTTACTGAACAGAATTTCTCAAACAGCAAGACAATTATTTGCTATTTCAGCATCATGAGAAAAAGTGTGTGAAATCTTGAACTTGAAATTCAACGCGACCACCTTATTTAGCTGACATAATCATAATTTTCATGTGCTTTCAATCAATTTTATTCGCCAAATAATGTTGATTTTTACCAACGAAATAATAAGCAACAAATACAAAGGTATATATTGAAGAGTCGATAAGGGGAAAATAAAAGCAATATTCCAGTCAAATATTGTTCATTTCTTTGACATTTTGAGAGAAATTCTATCTTGATATGAAGTTTTGCAGTGATGAAAGGAAGTTATGCATAAAGTCTGCTTCTGCAATTTCTGTGTAAATTATTTTTCCGGCATATGAAATACTAGACAGAGAGTATCATACACATAAGACACTCTCACAGGCAAAAGGGAGTCAATGGAAAACAATTTATTATAGCGAAGAAAGATTTCAGCAATGTCTCGGAATTGGACACTCCGAGAGCGCTTTGATGCGCCAGCAAAGTGAAGAGTGATTTGACTATGAAAATAAATAGCTCTCCAATTGACGATCTATTGAATCATTTTGATAAATGGCCACCTCAAGTGCTGATCTTATGGTCAGTGACAATATTTTAGTAGAGCCCCTTGATCGATTCTCGGTGCGGAAACTCAATGAAAGTCAATGCATCTGGGTCTCATTCGCCATACAGACGATCTTATTTTCAATTGAGAAATGTCTTCTATTTTGCATCAGTTTACACATATTTATGTGTGTAAATATGTAATATATCGCATTAGCATTACACAAAAGGCGTTGAACTTGGGGCCCGACGGAGAATATGCTCATTTATCTATGGCAACATGTCTGCAATTCATCGATATTGTAGAGGCGGTCAAAGAGGAAGGAAACTTGGGTGGAAAATCTTGCTTTTCAGCAAAGTCAAGGAACTAACTTTTGAGATTCATATCGCGCAACATCAATTCACCAAATAAATTCTTCATTGCGAGAGGAGTTTTTTCTTCAGTGTTGGGATGCTTTTTTATTTAACTGTTACAATTCAATTGATACTGTATCAATGACTGGCGCCTCATTTAAAAAATATCTTATAGCCCAAACAATGATTTTTGATTTATGTATGAATTTAAACAAAAACCATTCATAGAATAATAATAGAACATAATGGGTTTTCAATGTGAATTTTGAACCAATGTATCATGGGCGATGGTCCTCAGCACTCAATAGAATACAGTGACTGCCACAAGTGCTTAAGCGTTTGCTTTTTGACTATTTATGAGCACAAAATTACCGATTTTCTAGAAATTAATTGAAACTATCTTTCAGCAAGTCTGAATAAAGTTTGATTAGTTGATTTTACAATTAATTTTGAGACACAATTTACTAGTTATATCGGCAAATATGAATAAATTTACAGAAGAATCATTCGGAGACTCTCCAAAACTGACCAATAAATCAGTTGATTAAATTTTCTTATTGTATTTTTGATATTTTTTATTAAAAAAGATCTTTATACATATGAACTTGAAATTGATTTAGATTTTTTAGATTTATTGTAAGATTGATGTCCCGGTACAGATTGAAATTGAACTAAAATTTGATTGAACACAGTTTAATTTTTCAAAATTTTAAACAGAAAAATTTGTTAAAAAGAAACAAATATTAAAAACAAAGTTTTTTAAAGAATATTCTCAGTGAAAATATTAGTGTGACAGAATTTTACGAACATACTTTATATAATATTTTGTATTCTAAGAATTGTTTAAAAAAATCCGCCAGATTTATCCGAAATTCTTTTTTAATTAAAAAGGACAACTTTTCAATAAAAAGTCCTAAATCTTCTATATTTTTTACTAAATCGGTCCTGTTCGTACCAGTGAATATATGTAGTAATAATTCAAGACTGTCCCTCAATCTGGTTTAAACCGTTTTCTTATTGAAAATATTTCCTTATATTGAGAACACCGCCGAGAACACATTTACTCAGTTAAGAGAGTTTATCACAAATATTTTGTTCTATTAATTGTTCTATTGATTCCTTGATTTGAATCATTTTTTTATTATGAATATATAAAAATGCGCCCACAGACCTCTTGACTTTTTGTCTTCAGAACATTCTTGCGATTCTACACTTTTAATAGCAACTGTTTGAACTCCCAGTCAAACAGATAGTCAAAGAGAGAGAAAGGATCAATAAAAATAAATCAAAGAATGAATTTATTTTCAATGGCGAGCACCAGAAGAGTTTCTCGCGACTTCATGACCTAATCCACGACGAGATGGTTAAGAAAATGTCGATAAAATGTTGAATAAATAAAATTTTCGGGATAGTTGACATGCTAAGGCGCTCTTGCATGTGTGAAATGAGGGAGGATATGTAATTGATTCATTAAGGGATATTTTAATTAATCCCCAGCAGACGTTTAATTGGCCTCAATGATTCAAGAATTTAAACTCTTCGCTCTTGTTCTAAAGGCCCATAATAGGAATATTGTCTAATGCCGAGAGGAATTTCTTCGCGCAGGCCAACTCCGAGAAATGTCTCACTTCTATACAAATTATTGCGGATGAGGGGATGAGAGCAACAGATGCACTTTGAGAAAACTTTTTCTCCTCCATGGGACACCAAAAATATACCGACCAAAGTATCGTGTGAAAATAAATTTCACTTCTAAACTAATTTCAATTACTCAAGATTGAAAGTCTCACAAATTTTCACTCTCTTTCCTGGGTCTTTTTCTTTTGTGCGGCTTGAAATTGGGAAATCTCAGGCTGTGAGATGTGTGGAAATTTCTCGAAATCCATCAGGAATTTGTGGCTTTCCGCGTGGATTTATTACAGTATAACGCCCTACACGTTCTTTTATTTCACATAGCCTCAACACTTTATATTAAATATGAGATTTCTTTGCGTCAGCTACTTCTTTGCATTTGCTGATGATTGAAGATCTTAATAAATTAGTGCCTGACATAATTCATAATTCTTTTGCACATTTATCTTCATGTTGCCGCAAGCTATGCGAGAGAAATTGCAACAATGTTAACTCTTCATTTCACGCATCATGTTTAGAAAAGAATTTTCGAGAGGAGCTCAAGAACCCCTCTTGGAAATATTAAGAAAAAAGTCTTTTAGAAGTAAAATTTAATTTTTTAATAACCTATGCTAGGAATTTTTCTGAAAAACTAAAGAAAAAATGCTAAATTTAAATTTTGTCCAAACAATCGTTGAAGGGTTAAGACTTTGGGGCTTGTTTTCTCTCCCTCCTGCCTTGATAGTTAAACCAGTGTTATTTACACTCAGTCTGAAACATTATACCTCATCACGATATTTCTCCAGAGATCACCTCAAGGCGTCTCGGCAATTTTAAGGGCGAGATCAGCTGTAGAACAATGAGACGCGATTATCTGCAAAATTGATGTTCAATTTCGATATAGGAAGAACCCGTTAAACACATTTTACCTCTCTAGACTCTGACATTTTCTACAATGCGCTTAAATAGGCTCAATCAGCGGGAAGCTGGCAAAGATGCTTCCCCGAAATGACTTGTATGATCGCGAAGATGTACATAATATTTTATTCATGAAGCTCTTGAGGAGGAAGAGAGCAAATAGTCCGGGATTTACATACAATGCCCTAATCTGGCGTGAATTTATCTGGAGCGAAAAAATGTGCCAAAAAATATTGCTTTTAATCGCTGAGGTTAGAGGCGAAGGAGGAACCAAAAAAAAGCCCCTCAAAGGATCATCAAGTAGCGGAATCGAGTTTTTCGTGGAGTGAAGACAAAAAAGAAGAGCCGCGATATCGCACTGATTTTTAAGAGTTCACAGAGATCACCATAAAAAATTTCGATAAAGTAGCGAAACGGAAATTCGCTCATTAAATCCAAGGGCGATCTTTTGGACTATTTGGCCTCATCAAAAAAAATAAAGTCTGCGATCACTTTTCCTCAAAAAGAAAGGATTTTTCTCCTGGTCCTCCCAAGACTTACCACAGAAGAGAAAATCTGTAAAATCACGAAAATGAGAAGCACTGAGCCTTTGCCCCGGCCCAGGTGAGGGCTCGTGGGTGTTGACCGCATCTTCTCGCCCCCCAAGAGATCACCACACTTAAACTCTGTTGCGATTCACCGAAAATGTTATAAGAAAGTCCACGATCGCAGAGGATTTTCTGCTCACATGCAGTTGCCGCTACGACAGCAACGTTCGAAACGGTACTAAAACGGAGTGGAGATGTGAAATCACTTCCATGCCCCGATGCCTCACACACATCCCGCCACCATCCCTCATCCACGATCCGCACGTGTTGGAGCCGAGCCCCGCTATGCCCCGCACCACGGCGCGTCCTGAATTTGGGTTCAGGAACGATGAATTTTCACAGATTGTTCAGTACGCTCTGGACGATCCATCGCGTTAGATCGGAAACCGTTCTCGGAGGAGAATACCCGCGGTTCCGTGAGTTCATTTCTTGTGTCTCAAATTTTAAATAGGGGAAAAATTCTTTAACCCACACTTTAAGATCTCTTTTTCGCGCTTCACTAGATATTTTTATTTTTGCCCCCCTCGAAAAAAAAAATAGAAAGAAAAAACAGACCAGTTCTTGGAACTTTCTCAATTTTCTTTTCATTTCTCCTTCTTTTCTTCTAGGGCTAAATTTTCACATGAAGTTGAAACTTTAGAGATTAGGAGTTGGTGTGCCAGTGACTAGTTTAAGTGATCACGCAAAGGGGGAGATTTTTGCCACCCTTTCAGCCACAGAGGATTTTTTCGGCTGGACAGAGCCCTCCAAGGGGCAAACCGACAGGGAGCCACTATGGGCATCCCATACAGGCGGTGAGCATTCATTCTATGGACTATCCGACGGCATTCAGTGAAGATGTGAAAAACATAATTCAAGTTTCTAACGAAAAAAATAGATTAGTGAATTTTGAATTTTCAAACAAATCTTTCTTTTTGCAAATGAATTTGAAAAAATCTAAAAAAATATATTTTCGCGACTTTTTTATTACTTTCTTCTTTTTCACTTTTGCGATCAAGTGCCAATAATCCCAATAAAATGCAATTTGCAATAAATTAACACTGTGACAATCTTTCTAGGCTCGCGACAATTGTAACGATTTTATGTTGTGTGGTTGGAACCAGAGCGGTGAGTAAATTGCATCATTTTCCACTCTCATTTAGAAATTTGCAAGTGAAATAGACTCAAAGTGTCTCCAATGGGTGATCTTGAGTGATCGTGGGACGATTATTCACCCAGAGAAATTGTGATGCCACTGGAAAATGCTCTAAAGAATGCCCAAAAGTTCAAGATTATCGAGTTGGGGACAAGACAGTGCTAAAATTAGGAGAGGAAATAGAAATTTTCTAAATAAACAGTCTATAATTACTAAAGTGCTCCATGTTGGTGTCATATGGGAGATTTTTCTGAAAAATCCATCATTTTTTTCCTCGTGATTCTCATGATCTCAATTGTGATGTTGCCAATGAATATTTATTGCTCGTTTATCGCAGTTTAAATGGTTTTCCTGTGAAACGTTAAAAATGGATAATGGGCAGAAAAATTATTCACTTTGATCACTTTTCTCTGACTGTCTAAATTTTTTTTATACATATATATGTGCAAAAATTTATAACAGATCTATTCAATGAATAAATCTTCAAAGATCTGTTCTCACAATTCTCTCACAGATCTGTTAGAAAAGAGTTGAGTGAGCACAAATAAATATCCTAGTGGTTACTCATTAAAATCTTACGCATCGCCATGTTAAATTATTATAGAGGATTCCAATTGGCATTTAATGATCACTCACACTGATTTTTCTTCTTCTAAATTCTACTTCCATAAATAGGACTCGCGCAGACGCTACGTAAATCAAAGAGTAGGTTTTCATGAGTGTGAAAAAATGTCTATTGAACTGTGCTAATGCTTTCCGCTTCATAAAATTCCCTCATGATTTGAATGTCGACTACATGACAAAATAAAAAAAATATAAAAATTACTCGCGATAAGATCGTTCCATAATTAAACGATACATCTCCCAATTGTTCTCACTGTGCACACTTTTATGCAACATATAAATCAATAAGTATTCAAACACTACTCTAAAAGTAATATTCTCTTGTGAACAGAGGTTAAATGTAGTCCATAAGCAATTCACAATTGGTGTTTACGATCAAAATCATTTTGTCGTTTTGCCACTATTCAAAGCTCTCTGGCTCTCTCTCTCTCTCAGTCTAATTAAAATGTACATATCGCGAATGTGTCGAAATATTTCAGTGCGAGAACTCTATGTGGCTTCTTGAAAAATTTTATAATTAAGAATTGGGAAGAAAAAGCTGTGATTATATCATTTTTTTCTGCGCTAAGTTCCGCACTCATTATCGCTTATGTTGAGAGGAAAATAGCCACTTTGGCTGATAAGATGCTCAGCCGCTCCGCAAGAGCATTTGTAGGATCCGAAAATTTGCTAAGCGCGTCGCCGGCGCTATCGCACAACCCAGGGAGTGTTCCAAATTAATACCCGAGAGAGCCACTCATATTAAAATAAACTAGCAAAAAGTTTCACGCGGCAAAAAAAAAGATGATTGTGATCGTTCATAATTTATGTCTTTGTGTTAACTAAAATGTGACACAATTTCTCATAATTTTGTCGCCCAAGATGGGAGAATTATTTTAATTGTTTTCTACTCTGGGCAACATTGTAGCAATTCTGGAATGATCCGAGTAGCGGTGGAGTGGGACTGTTTCGGCGGCCAGACTACTATAGATCAACACCGGAACCTATTCAGCCGGAAATAGATCCTAGTTATGATATAATCGACACGGCAAGTGGACGTCTCCACGGACCAACGAAGAACTGCACAAGTTCGGGATGCTGCATTCCCAAATGTTTCGCTGAGAAGGGCAACAGAGGATACCCAGGAGTTCCCGGTGTACCCGGTCCTAAGGGTGTACAGGGTTTCGCTGGGACTGAGGGTTTGTTGGGCTCCAAGGGTCAAAAGGGTGAGCCTGGACCTTCGGGACCTCGTGGCCCAAAGGGCGATCGAGGAGCGCAAGGTAGTCCCGGATTCCCAGGCGTTCATGGACTACCCGGACACAAGGGTGAGGACGGACCAGCGGGTATACCCGGTAGGGATGGTTGCAATGGAACAGACGGACTACCAGGTCTTCCTGGACTGAACGGGGTTCCCGGACCTCGTGGATTACCCGGTATTCCTGGTTTCAAAGGAGATAAAGGTGAACCAGCGGAATTGAACGGTAACTACCTTAAGGGACAAAAGGGTGAAGCAGGCTTCGACGGCAGGCCCGGAGATCCTGGTGAGACGGGTCTTCCAGGACTAAGAGGACCCGATGGAACTCCCGGTACCCCCGGTGTACCCGGTCGAAAGGGTCTCCCTGGACCCAAGGGAGACAAGGGTCAGGGCTGTATATCGATTCAAGGACCTCCTGGACCCAGAGGAAACAAGGGTGACAAGGGTGCAAAGGGCGAGAGTAGTCCAGGAGAAGTTATTGGGCCTCCAATCACTACAACTGGACCCAAAGGAGACCGAGGCTATCAAGGCGAGAAAGGTGATGTAGGCCCCAAAGGACAACAAGGCGAAGTAGGCCCGCCTGGTACATTTGGTGAAAGAGGCATGCAAGGAGAGAAAGGTCTTCCTGGTCAACCTGGTCCGAGAGTAAGTCATTGCCCTAGATTGAAATGCTTTATAAAAATTTATATAATAAAAAATAAATTTTTGGCAGGGACGAGACGGAAATTACGGACCAACTGGACCTCCTGGGCAAAAGGGTGATAGAGGCAATGAGGGTCTACGAGGTTTGGATGGAAAGCCTGGTCTGAAAGGTGAACCTGGAGAAATTGGAGGACAGGGTGTGCCCGGAATAATGGGTCCTCCTGGACCACCCGGTGGTGGCAGAGGATCTCCAGGACCCCCTGGCCCAGCTGGTCCTAGAGGATACAGAGGTTTGCCAGGTCCCAAGGGTCTTGATGGCCTCAAAGGCGAACAAGGACCACGTGGTGTACCCGGATCTAAGGGTGGACCAGGTATTCCTGGACGAGTTGGAATGGAAGGCATGGCTGGTGAGAAGGGGCAAAAGGGAGAAGGCGGAATGATTGGTATGCCTGGTGTTCAGGGCCCGCGAGGTTTCATTGGACCACCTGGTGCCGATGGCCTGAGAGGACCTAGTGGAGAACCTGGAATTGGCCAATTAGGCCCCAAAGGAGATGACGGAGTTCCAGGGTAATTTTCGTAAACTTCAGCAGGAGTTTCCAAATCATAATGAATTTGATTAATTTAATAGGTACCCAGGACCAAAAGGACAGAAAGGTGAACGAGGATATCCTGGCTTGCAAGGTGTTCCTGGTGACTCTGAGCAAGGCAAGCCTGGTATTCCCGGAATGCCAGGTCGTCCAGGTGACAAAGGAGAGAGTGGCCGTCCCGGAATTCCTGGCATCAAGGGTGAACACGGAGAAAAGGGTGATATCGGTGGAAGATGTTTCGACTGCTTGCCCGGTTTGCCGGGTGAGAAGGGTGACCGAGGCTTTGATGGCCTTCGTGGTCCCGCCGGTTTGGATGGAACTCCCGGTGAGAAGGGTCATTCAGGTGAACGAGGTCTAGATGGGCTGCCCGGTGTACCTGGAGATCCAGGTGCGCCAGGTCGACCAGGCTTGCCCGGTGCTCCTGGTAATAGTGGAGAGAAGGGAGAAAACGCTTTCGTGCCATCCAACTTGCTTAAAGGTCAGAAAGGTGACAAAGGTGATCGAGGCTTCGCAGGACGACCTGGACCTCATGGCTTGGATGGACCCCGCGGCTATCCAGGGTTAGATGGTTTCAAAGGTGAAACGGGCTTAAAGGGAGACAGAGGTATTCCTGGCCTTCCAGGTGTGGATGGATCTCCAGGAAGTCCCGGCAGAGATGGATTACCAGGAATTAAAGGATTGAGCATCAAGGGAGAACCTGGTCTCAGTGGTCGAGACGGCCCTAAAGGTCAAAAGGGTGAGTCAGGATATCGTGGTGAAAAGGGTAATGCAGGAGTATGTCCACCACTCGACTACAACAAGGGCTTCAAAGGTGGTAAAGGTGACAAAGGCAACAAGGGTGAACCGGGCGCCATGGGTCGAGACGGTGCTCCTGGAGAACCCGGCTTGGTTGGACTGCAAGGACTGAAGGGTAACACTGGACCATTTGGTCCACCAGGACCTGTTGGCCCACGAGGTCTACCTGGTCCTCGTGGAGAGAAAGGTGTCACAGGACAAATCGGTTTCCCCGGACAACCCGGTCGAGACGGTCTTCGAGGCATTCCTGGAATTGCAGGTCTAAAGGGACAAAAAGGTGAAACCGGAGCTTCAGTTGTTGGTCCAACAGGTCCAAAGGGTAATCAGGGTCCTTGGGGACAAAAAGGTGAACGTGGACTTACTGGTGAAAGAGGATTGGATGGACTCACTGGACAGGTGGGTTATCCCGGTGATAAGGGTGAATCTGGTCTGCCTGGAACACCAGGTCCACCAGGATTCATAGGGCCGAAAGGAGAACCTGGACCAGAGGGACCATCAGGCTTACCTGGTCCACCTGGAAGACCTGGCATGGATGGCATCAAGGGCGAACCTGGACTGAAGGGAGAAGCAGGTGCTCCCGGATTGATTGGAATGCCTGGTCTTAAGGGTGAGCGAGGTGTATCTGGAATTGAAGGACAGAAAGGATTCCAAGGACCCAAAGGCGCCCCAGGCTTGAGAGGTCTTCCTGGACATCCCGGCCTCCCTGGTCTTAAGGGTGATAAGGGAGAGCTTGGACAGCCCGGCTTCGACGGTGCACCCGGACAACCTGGTCCGCCAGGGCCGATGGGACCACCTGGATTAAAGGGTGACTTTGGACCCGTAGGTATCACCGGATTAGATGGTCTCCCTGGTAGAGATGGAGAGAAAGGAGATGTTGGTTTTACGGGCCCCGTCGGACCAAAGGGTGAAGCCGGATCAGTATCCGAAAAGGGTCAGAAAGGTGAACCCGGACCATCAGGCTTGAGAGGAATCGATGGCAGAGATGGATTGCCTGGTCTTCCAGGTGAGAAGGGTGACGCCGGTCTTCCAGGATACGGCAGACCAGGCTTAAAAGGTGACAAGGGTGATCAAGGCCTGAGTGGACACGATGGATTGCCTGGACAGCAAGGAGAAAAGGGTGATCGAGGTTTCGCTGGAATTCGTGGACTCAAGGGTGACAAAGGCAATTTCGGACCACCAGGCATTCCTGGAACACCTGGAATTGAAGGCTTGCCCGGACAGGATGGACTACCCGGAGCACCAGGTTACACTGGTGAGAAAGGAAACAAGGGTGAACGCGGTTTGTCTGGATTTACAGGAGAGAAGGGTGACAAGGGTGTGATCGGTATGCCTGGAAGAGATGGTTTGGTAGGCGTTAAGGGTGATCGAGGTTTCAATGGCGAACCAGGAGCTCCAGGACCATCAATCGAAATCAAGGGACAGAAGGGTGAGATCGGAGAATTCGGACTTGTCGGCTTGCCTGGAGAGAGAGGTATGCCTGGTCTGCGTGGAGATCAAGGTTTCGAAGGACAGAAGGGTGATCGTGGCCTGACCGGACCTGTTGGTGTACCTGGAATGGAAGGTCGACCAGGAGAGAAAGGAGATCGTGGTCTCGTTGGCGATCAAGGTGAACCTGGACCAGTGGTTAAGGGTGAAAAGGGTCTGCCAGGACTTCCAGGCAAGAACGGTCGTGATGGCCTTCCTGGACCATCCGGTGAGAAGGGAGATCAGGGATTGCCTGGCTTGATTGGCCCACAGGGTGCACGTGGAATGCCCGGATTACCTGGACGACAAGGTGAGAAGGGTGACAGAGGACTGACTGGACAACCTGGACGCGATGGTCTTGACGGAGTTCCAGGACTTCTCGGTCCGAAGGGTGAATTAGGCTTCCCAGGTCCCAAGGGAGATGTCGGCTTGCCTGGAGGACCAGGATACCCTGGTGAGAAGGGTGACAGAGGACCACCTGGAATGCCAGGTCTAAACGGTTTCGATGGCATCAAGGGTGACCGAGGTCTTCCAGGTCCCGAGGGAGCAATGGGTCTCATTGGATTGCCTGGTGAGAAGGGTTTGCCGGGACCAAGTGGACGTGACGGACGGGATGGTTTGTCGGGACTGAAGGGAGACAAGGGTGAGCCTGGTCTGGTTCCACCGCCTGGGCCTAAAGGCAATCCAGGCAGACCAGGTCGAGATGGTGAAAAGGGCGACCGTGGTCCACCTGGACCTCAGGGTATTCAGGGACTGCAAGGTGAGCGAGGAGAGAAGGGTGATCAAGGATTTGCAGGACTTCCCGGACCCCCAGGCCTTCAAGGCTTGCGGGGAGAGATTGGAGTAGCAGGTCCACCAGGATTGGACGGCCGACCAGGAGCACCAGGACCTAAGGGAGATCAAGGTGCTGCCTGCACTCACGCCCCCGATTACCTCTCAGGCATTCTCCTAGTAAAGCACAGTCAATCTGAAGAGATTCCTCTTTGCGAGGCGGGACATGTTAAGCTCTGGGAGGGATACTCCCTTCTGTATGTGGACGGAAATGACTATCCCCACAATCAGGATCTAGGATCACCAGGATCGTGCGTGAGGAAATTCTCAACCTTGCCAGTAATGACCTGCTCTAACAACAATGTGTGCAGTTACGCTTCACGCAATGATCGAAGCTTCTGGCTCTCAACAACCGCTCCCGTTCCCATGATGCCCGTCGTGGAGGAGGAGATGCGCCAGTACATCTCGAGATGTGTCGTCTGTGAAGTGCCATCTAACGTCATCTCTGTGCACAGTCAGACCCTGGACATTCCCCACTGCCCAGCAGGATGGGAAGGTCTCTGGATCGGCTACAGTTTCCTCATGGTGAGTTTCACCCTAATCTAAATCTAAACTAATTCGTTTTAATATCCATCCTGTCTATTGTTTAGTTGTGAAAATCAAATCCCACTTCAACTGTTAGACATTTTAAAGTTAGTTAGTTAAACTATGCCCGGACCTGACTATAAAGAACCTAGCTTTATCTTCTGTATTATGGTCCGATTTTGATGATTTTTAAGATTCGTCTCTACTAATTAAACCGAGTCCGAATCGGTTAGAAGACATTGTTCTCATACAAATTAAATTCTTTTTAGCACACTGGCGTCTCTAATGGCGGCGGTGGCCAGGCCTTGTCGGGCCCGGGCTCTTGCCTGCAGGACTTCCGAACGACGCCGTTCATCGAGTGCAACGGCGGCAAAGGTCACTGCCACTACTACGACACACAGACCAGCTTCTGGCTCGTCACCGTAGACGACCATCAACAGTTCACGCGACCACAGCAGGAGACCCTCAAAGCGGGCCGGCTGCTAACGCGCGTGTCACGGTGCCAAGTGTGTATAAGAAATTAACAATTTCATTTTGTATAGAATCCGCAATGGAAGTTAATGCCGTAAATTTACAATTTTTTTTACCACGTTCTTGCCTTTCATATTGCAATAAGGCGCATTTATACCAAAAAGAAAAGATGAAAGTTAAGAGGTGAACAGAAACTTTGCAATTTCCATCGTCTAGTTATGATTATTTTCTCTTTAAATCGCTTCAAATGTTGTTCTTTTCCAAAAATGTAGATTTTCCAATTTGAAAAACAATTAATAAAATCACACTTCTAAAAAAACATTTTTTGCACATCTCCCCAAGCTTCTCTCTATTTCCTAATAATTTTTTTTTAAATGTTTCGTATCGAAGATTAAGAATCCAAACCCCCAATCTTCATTAAATCCGTTTTACGAAAAAAAATATATATCTTTTGTTATGAAGAAAATAAAAGAATGAATGTCACAAATCTATAATATAATAATGTGATATGTTATTAAAACAAAAAATCTTAATTATACTATGTAAAACTGCCTTCTTTTGAAATTAAAAACAAAAACAAGTAACTTTAAAAGCAATTGTGTTCGCTGTTGAAAATTAAAGTGCCATTTAATAGGAAGAAAAATAATCGCATTGAAGAGATCGTGTTCAGTTATTCGAGTTTTTCTTCATTCAGTGTTTCTCTATTTCTTAAAAAAAAAGTAATTTATACGCTAAATAGAAACCCAAAAATAAATGTATTTTTGTCTTTAAAAAATACACGACAGATGAAGAAAAGGAAATAACTTTCAAAGTAATACTGCCTAATAAAATGAAATATATTTCGAACGAAATGTAATGTATGTAATATCAATAAAACAATTGTATTAGAAAAAAAAATTATAATTTTTTTTATTAGGTGTAATTCTTCTAGATTCTCAGTATTTGATAAAAAGGAAAATCAAAATTGTTCTGACTGCTCTGAGACTTTGCTGGTGAGTAAGACAAGACGCAAAACTAGACGGACTAGACATAATATATGAGGATGTCAAAGGGTATAGGCGTTCAAGAATAATTTTTTCGACTGGCCGACCGGCCGGCCGGCAGTAGTACAACGGCTTACGAGAAGAGATAAAGGGCCGACGAACACGGGATTATTATTATTACCTACTTCATTTATTTAGGTTGCCGAAAATTGAAATGAGCGATATTCCATGCACTCGTGATAACTGATCGATCACAAAAAATCGCTTATCTCGCACTAAAAACTGTATTTACCTGAGAAATCTTCACTTGGGCTTTGCTTGGGATCTACAATCCTTCAGTTGGTCGACATACC
>CAKKOB020000949.1:9768-31272 GCA_918844115.2 Phlebotomus perniciosus | reverse complement strand
AGCTATATTTTCCGTTGTTGCAATGTTGAGGGAAAAATTGGCAAATAGAGAACGACAAGAAATGAAACAAGGGCTGGTCCCTTGGGGTGAATAGCAATTTCATCCCGTGATATCTTGAAACCCCTTGCAGTTGCCACACTGAGGCAATTTCCATCGCAGTCCCGAAATATCTGGGGCCATAAAATTCAAATCAAACAACATGATTTTATGATCCAGTCGGAGGATTTTCCACCCACGGTCAATTGGGTAGACTTTTCCTCATTTTGATGCACCTTATGGTTTCTTTGGAAAAATCATTCAATTAGACTGAGATGAGGGATTAACTTCTGCACTTCTCATGGAGAATCTCAGAGGGGTAAAACGTGATCTTTGTCTTTTTTACATCGTCACAATTAATGCGGTAAATGCCTCCGGGAAGTAGAGGTATAGACTCTTGGATTTTGCCCTCTTGTTGGGATGGAATTATGATGATGCCTCGCGGCAAAGAGTGCACTTCACGAGTTTGTGCGTGGATGCACATCCTTTATGCATTTATATTTTAATGAAAATACAGCATAAAGTTGAAAACGTGTACGGATAAAAAGTGCTTTGGGAGAGAGCTTTCAAACAGCGACCAGATTGTTTCATATGGAATTAAATTTCAAAGGGAGAGGGTGGAATTTTTCACTTTCCCCTTTCGGTTAATATGATTCTGTCTAATGGAAATATGGTCCTAATAATTCGTATAATTATGAAATATGCAAATTGTTTCCACGCAAAGGGAAGCAACTAACCAATCCCTGTGACACAGAAGGGTGGAAAAGGGTGTGGAATATTGATTTATCACTCGAGTAAATCCCCATTTAAACCTTTTGTGTTCACAAACGATCAAATTGGATCACCATACATTTAAATTATTCGGTCGTGGTTTGAAAAGACGATTATTGCGGCTAGTTAGCCATCTATTTAAATGTCCACTAACGATTTCGTGCATTATAAGGACTTGTGTAAGTAAAACGAGAGAGAGTCTCTGGAAAATTCTTGAATTTTCTATAGCTCCAGACGAAAATCTTTAGAGCGCACAAAAGGCATTGAATGCTTTGAAACCGTGCGATGTGTGCTTTTTCCATTAAATTCCTCAATATTACATGAATGTTCTATCTCTTATTCTCATACGTTTGTAGTTCATTGAAGCGAAAAATATACAATTCCATCCTTGTGCTTCGTCCCCCCAAAAAAAGCCACCCTCCTGGAGCTGCAGATCCCACCTTGAGTTGTATTTGCACACTCGTGCACGAGGCATGGCTGAAAGTTCAAGACTGTCGTAATAGTTCATGACTGGAATAAAATGGGGAAAAGCAATGGAAAAGGTGGATTGATAAAAAAAAAGTTGCCAAACAGGAAAGAAGTTACTCTATTCGCACGACATAGAGGGTAAATAGAAAGTATCAATTGAAGTGAAATGCATTTGTAGAGAATGAAGAAGTTCCTCCTCAAGCTCCTCGTGAGACCTCTTTTCACGATTTTCAACGTGTTTTTCTCCGACGGTCACACCGGGAGACCTGAAGATGGAGGAAAAGTGGTAGATGAATCTGTCGAATTTTCCTTTCACATGATTTTCCCAAGCGAAACACATTCAAATGGAAATTTCAATAGGGAACTGCAGAGGTTTAGTGGAAAAGTAGCACAAGAGAATCGAGATTGGTAAATTACGACATTTCCCTTTCCCCTTCTTGGAAAAAATCTCTCGGTCACCATTGATGTTAAGATTCTGTACGAGTAAAAAACATATTTTCAGAAACTACTCTTTAAATTGAGACTTTTCTCCACTAAAACTATCTATAAGCAAAAAACCTCTTTTCACGAAATACTCTGGCGGGAAATTACGAAAATTCTCTCCGCAGTCGTGAAACGCAAAAAGGTAATTCATCATACTTTTTCTGAAATTCTTCCTTTTCATTCAGATTCTCCAGACAGGAGAAACACAGAAAAGATATAACAAGAGGGTGGGCAATCATTTGATCGAGGACTTTTTCAATACATAGAAGGTGTAATTAGTTTAAAAGCTTCTTTGGGAGAGCTTTTACTTGGAGAAAAAAATCACTTCATTTGGTGTTATTTTGTATATTTTACCTGCAAAAAAGCCCCATTTACGTGCAAGTGGATGATTTTCTGTTGTATTTTGCATAACTGATGAATGATTGAGGGGAGAACTCATAAATAAGGCAACAACATGTCTGGCAAAGGAGAAGAAAATGAAATAGAAACAGTTGTATGAATTTTATTTCCATTCAATAATCCTCTTATAAGTTCCTCATGGTTTCTCTCTGGCTGCCATAATATCAAATATTACATCAAATATTCAAGTAATATTCATCAAATTTCCCTATACTTGAAGAGAACTTTCGAAGATACATAAGAGGAGAACCTTCGGCAAACATGAGAACAGAGGCAAGATTTCAGAAATTTCAAGTAAAACAAGGTAAAAGCCAAAAAGTGGTTTGATTGGATCAATCCAACCTAAACTTTAATACTGAGTTACAGGTCGACAAACTCATGAATTTGCAAATTAATCTATTCATTTTAATAATGTATCACATCTCGTCAGTGCGAGGGAGAAAAAAAAGCCTCCATAAAGTTCACCTCTATATATGATGGTTGAAAAATTTCTGTGAATAATTTACCAATTTGCTACTTTGCGGCCTTTATTATTCCAAGCAGACACAGGGTGGCAATGTTGGGGTGAAACATTGCAGAAGTTGCGTCTCCTAATGGCCTCACCAAGGCGGCCCAGGCAATATTTAGAATAAATGTCAAAGGCACGGCATCAACATAAAAGATTGTACGTGGTTGGGAAATATGAACTTGATAACCGGAGAACCATTTAGTATGATAAATCCCCCTGAGGGTAGCAATTGCTCTAATGTATGCCATAGCAAATGTTGGAGACACAATCATTTCACATGCGCCATCGTCAATTTCTAATTCCACCACCCGAGACATTTTCTATATGCCATTCCGCTTTAAAAGATGAGGGGGGATCTCTGAATATCACCCAAGGAAATTCCACTGGTAATAAATTTTACAGGAAAATTATGAACTATTGTGCTTCTAAAATGTTCCATTCCGCCTTACCTTTAATTTTAGGGGGATATGATGAGGAAGAAAAAGGAATATCGTAGGTATAATTTGAAAAGTTGGAGATGAACATTTATTCCAATTTTTGGGTGATTAAAAAAATTAATCTTTTGGAAAGTAATTTTCCAAAAAAATGTTTCTGGAAGCTTAAAAAATAAAGTTTTTTTTAGTATTTTATGAAAAGTGTTTCTGGGAAAATCATCCTAAAGATGAAATCCGTAATAAACAAAAAAGAAAAGTATTTCGAAAATAGGGGTGCAATTCCGCAAGCAAGACTTTCTTGTAAATCTTTTTAAACTTCGAAAAAGCTTTTGCCATATCCCCGATAAAAGAATTTTTCATAGTATGTTTGGTGCAAGATAAAAGATTAGATAAATATTACGCCATCTGACGGAATACAAAGTACATACTATTGTTTCATTGACGACTTTTATTCGTTTAAACTCAAACCGTTATAAATAAAGTGTTTTTAAAAGTGTAAAATGCATTTAAAGTCGGTTAAAAGCATTAAAAGTCGTTTCTATTAGTTTTAATGTTTTTAAACGCATTTTAAACTGTTTAAAACCGTTTTAACGTAGTTTAACTGCATTAAAACGTGTTTAAAAACGTTAAAAAACGCACTTAACCTTAAAATGTGTTTTAAACTGTTTAAAAGCGTTTTAACGTAGTTCAATTGCGTTAAAGCACCTTAGCCCCTAAAACGTTTTTTAACTTAGCTTAATTGCATTAAAACGCATTTTAGAACCTTAAAACGTTTTTTAACTTAGTTAATTGCGTTAAAACGCATTTTAAACCGTTAAAAGTTATTTTAACGGAGTTTAATTGCGTTAAAACGCATTTTAGACCCTTAAAACGTTTTTAACTTAGTTTAATTGCGTTAAAACACATTTTAAACCGTTAAAAGTTACTTTAACGGAGTTTAATTGCGTTCAAATGCATTTTAGACCTTTAAAACGTGTTTTAACGTAGTTTAATTGCGTTAAAATGCGTTTTAAGCCGGTTAAAAATGTTTTAACATAATTTTGTTTTAACGAAAATTAGGGAAAAAAGATTTTTTTTGTTTCTTGATACAATAAAATTGTTTTCTTGGAGAATTTTGTAAAATATCTAAAAAGAATTTTGGAAAAACTTTACTTTCTAAGAAAATTTCAAAAAACTTTTAGGCTTTGAATCTTTTTCTGGATATATTAAAAAATTCTTGTAAAGCGATAAACAAAAAAGTCTTGTTTGCGTAAAGCACCTTAGGTTTAATATATTTCTACAAAAAAGACCTTATGTTTTTCTGTTTTGATGTAAGCCCTAAAATTGTAACGTAAACATTCCTATAAAGATAAAGCACCTTTTATTATATATTGCCAACAATTAGTAGAAGGTTTCTTATTATATGGGTTTTTCTTTGTTAAAAAAGTGTTTTGTAAAAAAGAGCAAAAAATATATAGTTTCCGTGTACTCTCTTCGGTTAATACACTTCAAATGAAATATCTTTTTTAAAGTTCACCCAGACTGTACTTTCTTTGGCCGTTTTTGTAAAACGCGAATGAAATAAAACTTCTTTTCGTGGCACTTTTTTACACATTTGAGCCCATTGAGCCATAGTATAAAATCCTGCATAACACGACCTGAAATAGATGTCTGAAAATTTATAGAAGCTCCCGATATTGTGAATTCACATAAATCTGAGGGCCGCAAATCACGTAAACGACCACGAAAAAGGGATTGCGGGCGTGGGATAAATAAAAAAGCTCCACATTCGTCTTCTTTACTGTCACTCAATAGCCCATTAATGGAGGCTCAGAGTCGAAGTGAAGCATTTATTTTTGGGTGTCACTTCACGCCCCCAACACATGTTCGATTTTATACCGTTTTCCATCGAAAAAAAAAACGGCAGTTAGATAAATCGGACATTTTCCCTGTGCGAAATGAAATATAAACTGCACGAATGCATGAAATGCCCAATTTTAAGGATGACGAGATAAAATAACACTGAGTGGAATCCACTCGGCTCAAAATTCATGGTTGAAAGATAAATATTTGCCCGGGTTTTAATGCACTTCCAATATGAGATGTGAAATGAAGGATAGGGATAAAAAGCATGGCGGAAGAAGAGGAATTTTAACATTTTTCCAGTTCTCGAGGGTATATTATTATTTACTTTTTCATCTAAATTCATATCTGTTGGAACGTGAAATGGGAATTTGGAATGAAGGAGTGGAAAAGGGCTCAAAGGTGGGGGGAGGATGGAAAGAAAGAGATATAGCTTATTAGTCCAAATATAAGGAGTGGAAAGGTTCGTTTACTTGAAACATTTTTCATATGCCAACAAACTCACTTATTTCATTGGGTTAATGGAAAAGTTACAACTACCCTAAATCTAAATAATTGAAATTTGAGAAATTATACAAAAAAGGGATCAAAATTTAAATTCAAAGGATATTAAAGATGGTTAATCAATATTTTAGGATTTTTTTCCTAAGATCAAAAGAATAAAGGAAAGCTTAAACTTTTCCAACAACTCTTATATGCTGAAGCCGCTGAAGAGCAGCCCCTGTTCTAACCAAAGGGGGGATATTTTGGTCAAAAAGATGTACACCACTTCCAGAACTTATATATTTTATAGAAAAGCTCCCAAATACTCCAATTCGGAAGCTTTCTTGAGCTTTTATCCTATCAATTCTAATTTCTATACTAAAACTTTCTTAAAAAGCTTTTGAAGAAAGTTTTCTAGAGTTTTTTTTAAAGAAAGCTTTTTAGAACTTTTATAAGAAAGCAATCTAGAGCTTTCTAAGAAAACTTTCTAGAACTTACTAAGGAAGCTTTCTAGAATGTTCTTAGAAAGCTTATTACAGACTACTAAGAAAGCTATCTAAGAAAGCTTCGTAAAGCTTTATATGAAAGCTTCCTGACGCTTCATATGAAAGCTTCATAAAGCATTCTAAGAAAATCTGCAAAAGCTCTACAAATTTTCCAGGTTTTTTTCGTAAATTTCTGAATTTGTGCAGTGCTTTACAGGAATTTTAGAAAGCTTTCATCTAATCAAACTTATTTTCGAAAGTTTAGGAACTTCCTTAAAATCTTCTGAAAGTTTTTAAAAGCTCTTAAAAAGTCTAAAGTTCTTCAAAAAGCTTCCCAAAGCTCTTGATCTTCTTTGGTTGCTTTCAAAATTACTTGACTTAGCATTTCCAATCTACATCCAAAAGCTCTTACGCACTTCCATCCAAATGTACACCACTTCTATCCATAATATCTCCCCCTTGGTTCTAACATAATAGCAGCAGGGAATATTGAATCCCGGAAGCATTCCATATACCTTTGCACATCCAATAACATTCTCTAGATTCTCCACGTACTGGAGTTCACCTCCTACCACCTTAATCTTCAGATGGTGAGGATGCGATGTTCTCATTGCCACAAATGTGACACAAGTTGATTTGACGGAGAGTAAATTCCCCAGTCAGTGGATCTGTCACATTGAATTAAGAGGACTTTCCCTCCTCCTCCTCCTTTGAGTAGATTAATAATTTTCGCCACACTTGAGCTCCCGAGGGAGAGAGGGGAAAACTCTCCAAAAGGTCTCCCCAAGGAATTCTCTAAACTCTCCACCACTACTGGGTGGGTTGTTACAAGATGTTGCTTATGAATTGCGTGCCAAAAGACAAAGTGATTATCCTGCCAATGTGGTGCCACACTTTAATGCTCCCTGGCTTGGGGTGTGCATCATGTGATGAGGCACGCACGACATACGTGAGAATGAGGGGTTGGCAAAGTTTTCCCCAAAATGTGAAAAAGTCATACACAAGCGCAATTACCACGTAACTTTTGGACTTGCCATAACATGACTATTATAGTTGAAGCTCCATTATTTTCACCCTTCGCATTCCATCCTCTGCTGCCGTGCTGAAGAACACTTTCAGTTTTAACCACTGGAATTTTCCAGGCGAGATATAGAGAGAGAGAGAGATTTTCAAAATATAACTAAACATACCTAGCATACAAATTTTCAAATTATTCATATTGAAGCATTTGTATGTGCAAACACCAATTAGGCTTTGCTGGAGGAATGTTTTATCCAATTTGCTCAATATCACATACCATTAGAAACAGTGGATAATCCACTCTAATTATTCACTGTCCACCCTGATGATCAAATTGTCTGTGAAATGGGTAAATCCTATCGTCCTGCACTCAATAGAGTCCTGAAATTTCATTAAAGTTATTCATAACATTCTGGGGCTTTGTTTTCTTTTGGTATCCACGCCAGCCACATTGCAACACGGCTCCATTATTCATTCGCTAATGAAGAAGAGGTGAGAGCTTCGCCTAACGAGTGGTAACGCCACGAAATGGAAGTACCTAACGTGTCAACAGTTTATTTTTTCACCATTTCTCATATACATTATCGTAAAAAAATGGAAACTTACTGCATAATTAATTTCACCGAAAAAAGAGGTTTAATGAAGCATAAGGGGAGAAACTTGAAGAAAATAATATGAACCATTAACACGTGAAGCAATACCTTTGTGGCTCTTTCATAATCAATAAAAATATTATAAAAGCAAGTCATTTCCTAAAGTTATTGCACAATTTGGATACGAATGATTTTAAGAGTGAAACAGTTTAGAATTTCAACAAGGGGAGATATTATGGTCAGAAAGACGTACACTATACTTTTATTTCAAAGCTTTGAAGAGCTTTCATCCTTTCAATTTTATTTTCGTATAGTCATCTAAAGCTTTTAACAAAAGTTTTCTAAGAAAGCTTTTTAGAGCTTCTAAAGTAAGCTTTCTATAAAAGCTTTCTGAGAAAGCTTTACAATTAAGCTAGAGCTGTCTAAGTAAAATTTCTATGAAAACTTTTAAAGAAAGCTTTCTAAGAAATCTTTCAAAAAAAAAAGCTTTCTAAGAAATCTTTCAAAAGAAAGCTTTCTAAGAAATCTTTCAAAAGAAAGCTAGAGCTTTCTTAGAAGAAAGAAGGAGGTTTCTAAGAAAGGTTTCTAAAAAAGCTTTGTAAGAAAACTTTCTAAAAAAAACTTTCTGAAGAAGATTTCTAAAGCTTTCTATGGAAGGTTCTCAAGGCTTTCTATGAAAAGTTCTAAAGCTTTCATAAAATCTCCAAGAAAATCTACAAAAGCTGTCTAGAATTTTCAAAAGCTTATTGAGAACATCAAAAGTTCTGAAAAAAAATACCGAAAGCTCTACAAATTTTCCAGATTTTCTTTTTCAAATGCTCAATTTATTTAGAGCTTTTCATAAATTTTAGAAATCTTTCAGTTAATCTAGCTTACATTTTTCAAAGTTTAGGAATTTCCTGAAAAGCTCCTGAAGGTTTTCAAAAAGTCTTAAAAAAAACTTCTAAGGTTCTGGAAGATCTTCCCAAAGCTCCAGCTCTTCCTTGGAAATTTTGAAAATTACTTGAGTAATTTTAGCACTTCCATTCCACTTCTTAAAGCTCCCACGCACTTCCATTCAAATGTACACTACTTCTGACCATAATATCTCCCCCTTGAATTTTAATAAAATCCTCTTTGCATTTCCGTTTTGTTCTGCGAATAAAGTAAAAGGCCTTCAACAAAAAGTATAAGTCGCTAAGAAACAAAATGTGGAGGATTGAAAAGAAAAACGAATAAATAAATTGTATTTCACTGTCTAGCAAAGAGTCTAGACGGCACAAAACACGGCAAAAGACCCTTTTCTTCCACTCTGCCAAAATGTCCCCCCATTTGCAATGTCTCAGGATTGTGAGTAAATTAAATCTCCTCTCATTCGCAGTTTTCCCAAAAAGGAATCTTTATAAGAATATAAGAAATTGTGCAACATTTCCCAATGAAGATACTATAAAATGAAAAGAAAAAAAAATCTTGCCACCACAAGACATTTGGATTTACCATCTCCTTCCACATGTCATCCCCACGTGCATAAGAGTTGATGGCGAGGGACACACAAAAGGAGGGGGTGGTAATGTCTTGAGAGGGATAAAAGCTTTTAGCTTAAATAGTGGTTTAAGCCATAGAAAACATTTTCATTTCTTCATCACCCCCTCCGTCCATTGGAAATATATATTTTTTTATTTTCATTTTATTTATATTGTTATTATTATGTTTATTGCTGGTGGTGAAATATCGCGCAACCATTTCCTTCGTATAATTTCTCAATGACGAGCAATATGGCCAAATGTCTCAGTAATTTCTTTAATCATCTCCTCAGCGAACTTTGGGTCTTAGAAATTACTTGAATTTGCTACTCTGTGGTTATTTGGAGCAATTTTGTGTCATAAAGTAGAAGAATAGCAAAGAAATTCAGAGAGATTGTCCTTGTTTTTCACCAAGAGCTTTCAGTCCTTGAGAATTGTTCGTCATAGAATGTAAGTGAAGATTTAATTAATTCAATTCATCAGATGAATTCACTCCTTCGTGTCATGGAATTATTATACCGACCCTGCCCCCCTCCTTTCAATTCATACGGAAGAGACACATAATTTAATTTCTTTACCACACATTCGCTGAGTTGTGTGACTAGATCCCCTAACTCTTCAATACCTCGCCCCCGCCTATCAAAGACTCAAGTGAGGTGTAGAAGAATGAAGAGAGAGAGAAGCGTATAAATGTAAATTACTGGTAATTTTCATTGGAATTAACGACACACACAGTAAATTTAAATCACGACACATACTGGGGTATACTCTTGTTCCTCCACATTTCGAATCATCCATTGAGAGCTCTTTACATGGAGAGGGTGGAAAAAATTACATAAAGTCACCACGAGACTCATCCTGAGGTTGCCAGGGTCCTTTTCTGGATGCAATAAAGTAGAGGAATGTGCATATTGTTCTGAATTGCCCCCCCCCCCCAACATCCAATCGACCCCGAAAACGGACACCCTCTTCTGTGTTTGAAAGTTGGGACAATTTAGAGGCGAGGTGCATAAAATTTCCCATTAAGTGCTTCCGAACTGGAGGATATATTAAAGTGTTAGAAAGGGGGTGGAATTAACTATGTTCTGACCATCGTATTGTGCTGCACCAGTGCCTCTAGGGATTGTCAATATGTGCTACTCGTGTCCATTTCACTTGCAGGTTAGATGTTTATATTGAACGTAATAATTATCTCGATGTGCCATTAAGGGTGATCATAATGGTTGATGGGGCTGAGTCTTCTATTTAAATTAACTTTACCTACGTTGAATTAATAGATTCGGGAAGTTATTAACTTTCGGCAAATAATCATTGATTTATGGGATTTAGGACTGAAAAGTTTTGAAATGTGTTTAAATGATAATATGTCTATAGGGGAAAATCGCGCAGAACGTATAGGATATTTTATTCATAAAAAAAGAAAACTGTCAACATTCTTTCTTTTGAAAAGTAGTTTCAAGTCTAAAAGACAACATATTTGTTAATTTATTTTCGATTTTTTTTATGACCATGCATAATTAGGTTTTTCCTAAATGCGATTTTGAACATTCTTTATTTTAAGGTAAGTTGCAAGTAAGTCCTTATGATAACCATAAAATAGACTGTAATTAGATTTTGATTTAAATTTAAAGAGTTTTGGGGGATTATCCTTAATCCCAACCATTCTTGGGTTTGGAGAGTTTAGTAGAATGAATTATTGTTAAATAAAAATTAAATAATGTGTTTTGTAACACAAAATTCAGTTTCTGAAATCTGTTTTAAACTTTCAATTTTAAAAAATATATAACTTTATGCTTATTTTGAAATCAATAGTAAAACCAAATTAGTGCATCACTGCCCGACATTCCCCTACGTTTGAAATCTTAACGGTAACTCACCAGATCTTTGGTTTCTAAGAATTTTCTAGAATGTTTTCCGAATTTATATACCTAAACAAAATTTCTAGAATGCGTCTTTTGTTTTGTCTTTTGTGGATAGATATGGAAAGTTTTATAAATTTTATAAACTCGCCCAACCTAATTTTGATTCGGTAAAAAGGTTACAATAAAGTCATAAGTTGAATACACCAAAAACTGTATTTTGCGTGTTTAAAACAAACACGTTGTAAAACAACAAGTTTATATATCAATGTGATTAGATTTTACTACTGAACAATAAAATGCTGAATATGTCATTAATTGGTGATTAAAGTGTCGAAAGCTTTCACAAAGCAAAGAACTTAGATTTATTGCCCCTGCAAGGATATATGTAGTTTAAGTCCATTAATTTATCCAAAATTATGCGTCCAATGCAGACACGAGAATTCCACGACATTCCTGAGTTATATGGAAAAGAGTATCGAGTGAAATGGAATTTTCACCAGCCTCATCGTGTTCACACTCTAAGGGTGAAGTAATTGTGATGCTGGCGGGTGGTGAGAGAGCAATTAAAAGTCTGTGCGAAATGTAATTATAGAGATTGCCATCAAATGGCCAATTGTCGCTTCTTCTCATCCGGAGACATTCTTTTCTCTCCCTCATGAATACCAGAAGGAGGAAAATGATTGTGATAAGTAATGAAATAATTCATTTCTTACTAAACACACACGCACGAGTTGATACACAAATGTTCATAAGATACAAGACTTCCCTCTCTTGTCTTCTATATAGACTTCCTTCTTTGGGGAGTGAGTGTTTGATATTGTTTCCCATTTGCTGAAGTTGGTGGGTGTTTCGATATATAGGTTCGATTCACACCATCTGTAGAATGAAGGGGTTGAGAGAGACTTAAGAGGAAGTATCGAATATATTGTTTTAGTGACAAAGATGATGTTTTAAGAAAAGCTTTTCTGCATGAGAAGAAAGAAATTGTAACAGGAAACCCAATTTTTAATTTTCATGAGAACTTAAACTTGAGGTTGTCCGTATAATGATGTTGATCAATTATGATAAATCCGATTTTGAGGACAATTAGGGATAAATTGAAACTATAATTGAGACAGAACAACCACAATTGATGGCAAGTTAATTAACTCGGCAAGATTATTGGCATGTCTTCAAATGCGTTACAGACACAAACATTATCAATTTAATACGAGTGGATTTAAAGGACTTGTCTTTGGCACATTCTCCTCAGAAACAAATTAAGAACATCTCTTGTTTTCATTTATATTTTTTTTAATTTCTATAAATTTAACATGTTGGTTCTTGCATACAAAAATGATACTGCTGGTTTTCAAGTCGTCCTACTGGCAAATAGAGCCAATGTCCGTTAAAGATCGCCGGAATGCAATATGAAAGCACTTGCGGTTGAACAGCTTCAGGAATTCCCGGTGCTAGTTGGAAATTCGGATCCGGATGATAAAGCCATTGAGGTGTTGGAACTCCATGGGGATGAGGAGCATTGAGAAGGGTCTGGGGTTTTGACCAATCATGCTGAATATGCTGAACTGACGCTACAGGTTTCTCAACTACTGGATACTCTGGTTGTTTGCACTCCGTTTGGCCTCTCCTTAAACGTTCCGCCCAACTTGAGGTGATCTCTCCAATCGCGCCAAAGTTGCGCAAAGGATATTCAGATTCGTAGGGTCCGACATCTTTGCCGTTGCTTTCGAAATCTGCCGAATGAACCATCTTTGAGGAGTGTTGGGAACTTGAAGTGGCCAAGTCAAGAGGACAAGTGATACTGAAGACTGAACCTCCAGGATCGTCCTTATATAGTAGTCCAGGTACAAAAATAAGGTTCCAAGATCATTAGTTTTTAATTACCTTAATCCTTAAAATAGTTTTTTACAGCAATTAAAATCTATTTATTAAATCTATAACCATATTGTAAAGTAAGTCCTTAACATCAGTGGCAACTACATAATCCAGATGGTTCCAATTCTCCATTTCAATTAGGTGCATCTTATAAACATTAGGTAGAATTGAAGCCAATCTCTCAACATCCGTTACGTTAATTATCCAGTCATTGGATGAATAGTGAAGCACTGTTGGGACTTTGGATCTCCTAAGTCTGTAGTCTGGTGGGCTTATTTGATGGTAGCGTCTAAAGTTTTCTATAGCGCCAAAGTCATACTGTTTGAACCCCTTATGAATAGCCAATTGGCAATAATGAAATCCTTGACGAGCTGATGATCCAGCCGGCATATGACCCAAGTATTGAGGCAAGATAGACTGAAATGAAATTGTCTTTGATTTTCAAATTTTCTCTATGGAAGCGAATAATTACCGAATTCATTTGTTTTGGATTAAAACCAGCTACGAGGAACAAGGCATTCTCGCACATGTAAGCAATAGGAGATGCTTCGCTACAAAGAAGCTGAGTAGATGTCCTTAGGATGTCCGATGAGGGCAGAAATTCGAAAATTCCCAGACTTGCAAAGGCCACTTCCACAGCTGGTAGATTTTGAGCAAAGCCTTGAACAACTGGAGATCTGGGATTAGCCATGAAGGCAACGGGAGCGAATGATTGCATCAGAATGATCTTGTTATTGTATTCTGGATGTTCAGACATCATGACCCAAAAGGCCGTTGAACCCTGTGAATGACCACAGTAGAACAAACTGCTATGACCAGTGAGATCCAGGATGTAGTCTATTGTTATTGGTAGATCATAGATTCCAATCTCATGCCAGGAGAAGAACCAGAAATCCCGATTTTCAGGATTCAAGGAGATATGATTACGAGAATATCGGTTTCCTCTTGAATTTCCCAGCCAAACATCGTAGTTTTGATCAGAGAGTAGGTATCCAAGAGCAATGCCCGGGCCTAGAATAACCCAGTCCGCGGAGGAGCCCAAAAGGCAGTGCATCAGCAAAACCACTCGTTTTCCTGGCTTTGGCGGGAATCGTTCCCCGCCTGATATTCTGTGCAGTTCAAGGATGTAACCATCCTTAGTGGTTACATTGTGCACTTCCGCGTAGTATCCGTATTTGTGGATTAATTCAACTGTTGTTAAATAAGCATCTTCCTTGATGTCCTCTTGGGTTCTCTGACCTTTGATCATCCCGAATATGAAAATGAGCCAAATATGGAAAATCATCTCCATCAATCAACTGAAAAATCAAGTTAGATTTTTGAATGGTGAGGTTTAAAAAAATTTAGAAATAAGGTAAGTAGGTACTCTGATTTTTACAAAAGTGGTTTATTAAGTTTAATATTCGCATAGGTAACAATAATCTTATAATAATGTATGTTTTTCTTTAAAATCTGTTATTTATTGATATGCGACTCACTCCCAAAGGATAATATTGGAATTTCAAAATGCAGGTAGTTATATGTTCCGTGCCAAAGGTAATTAAAGTTTTTGGATTTGCCTAAATCCCATATCAGAAAAAAACCGGTTATCGACGTTATTTAAAATAAATAATTCAGAAAAAATGAGAAAAGACACTGTGCCAAGGAATTATAAAAAGTAGATAAGTACATAAAAAGTATTTTTAGGTTCCGATTTCAATATTTAAAAAAATTGCCTAACTTTATGAATATTATATTTATCATTTTGCAGCATTTTATTTGTTCTTTAAAGTTTCCAAATTCTGCACTAATCTATTCTTATCATTTGGTCTTCAGTTTTAAAAGAAATGAATAAACGAAACTAATAATAACAAGAAAAAAATTATTTATTTTAATTTGAAATTAAAATTCTATCGAAATATTATTTAAAAATAATTTTTTGACTCTAGAAAATCCGTAAGTTTTTCGATCACACGGATCACCCTGTAAATTAATTCAATGGCAAAGTTCAATGTCGCCGCCACTGGAGGGGAGCTTAAAGTCTATTTGGGTGCGTGTCTCAGCTATAAATTGTTCGAAAGTTTCAAAAAAGCTCCTTAAACCTGTGGCGCTGCTGCATTTCCATCGACTCATCGATTTGTTGTTCTGACAGTGAAAACGGCGCAGGCACAGGAACAAAATTCCCGATATTTTGCACTTTTCCACCCATTTATCGGCGGATTTGTGCAGGAAGTGCACGTGTAATCGTTCAGTGAGTGTCCGGGACAACCGCTGGAGAGGAAGGAGTGATCAGAGAAGGTGTTTTGTGGGTGAAAAGCGGCTGTGAAAAGGTGAGACAGAAGTGCATCGGAGGCTGTCGCGGTGAAGCAAAATGGAGAAAAAACACAATCGAGGGAGGAAGACTTCACGGGATGTCCGTATTCTATTTCGCTCAATATAAAAGGGGAAGAATTATGGGAGGTCGGTGGAGTTTATTGATGAAATGATCAACTATTCCTAATCAAGGGAATATTCTGAATTATTTCGGGATAAATTTTTGAGAAATCTCAAGATAATATTTAGATTTAAAGGGTTTTAAAAAATTTTTTCGTCAAAACCCTATGACGAAAGAGTTTTATGAATTCTTAAATTTATAAAAAGGTTTTTATTCATTCAATTCCTACGTAGGTAATAAGATCTAGCTTCGGGCACATTTATTGTTTGAATTTCAAAATATTCTTTTCCTGATAACTTCGTTTTCTATTAATATACCTATATATGTATTATACCTAGGTTCTTAGTTCGTTATGGGGGATTCAAAGGGGGTAATGTAAAAATTTACACGACTTATCAACAAGTTATCGCATAACGCAACATATTGGCCGCGTCGTGTTCTGAGAATCCGCGCCAGTAAACAACATTTTTCAGTCTCTACCCGAAAATGGAAATGTGAAGCAGACAGCTCGTCGTGTTCACGTACCCCGCGACCGTCTCAATAAATTAGCATTTCTTATTAATTCCTCAGCCAATACGCACTATCGGATCATTGAGGGAATCCGGAGAAATCCATTGACTGCCTTCTTCAGCCGCGAAGGTGGAAAAAAAGTCAAAATTTTCAGTTTTACCGAAGCACAAAATCACTGTGTGACTGTTTTCAGGAGCACCACTAACTACGGAATGCTGCCCTCAATCAGCGGACAGTGAATATTCCCAAATTGAGGATGTCCACCTCATTTGCGGAGAGATTGTAATCCCCAAAATCCCAGTGATTCTTAATGTGCAATAATCGTCCGGGAAGTCACTCCACCAACTGATAGAGATCGGGAATTTAGGCGAGATCATCAATGTTATCAGCACATCTGTGGCGCAAAAAGTGATAAATCCCCCCAAACAAAATGGCTTCAAGTGAAATCTTTCTCTATACTACCAATGAGTACGTCGCCATTGAGCACTCGCCAACCGACACATGCGAAAGCATCTGCAACATCGTCTGCCGGAAGCTGAAGATTCAGCCGTACGTGGAGCTCCTGTTTGGACTCCGAGTGTGCGGCTCCCGGAACTTCGTGGCGCCCTGTCAACACCTGATGGAGAAGCAAAAGTACGAATTCCGGATAAGATTCAAGGTAAGCACAATATTTGATGAATTTCCACCTGATTTTATGCAGCGGAATTGTTTTGATTTTGACTTCTCAGAACTTTACATACAATGTCCCCATTCCCATCAGAATATTTCAAGAGAATTCCTCTATCTGTCTTTTTTACACTCAAAGCGATAATGCTCGCGAATAATTAAATTATTGCAGAAAAGGAAACAATAATTAAAATGATAAGAAGTTTTTTTTGTCTTGCTAATTCTTATACGTCTAAATTATCAGAGGAAGCAGTGTTGAAGAAAGTCTCGAGATAATTGCCTAAACACCATATTGTGGACTTTGAAATATCCACAATGCAGTGTTGTATTAAAACTAGAGACACCCAACTGTGCTAATACAAACGGTGTAAAGCCAGAGTTCGAGCGCTATACGTAAATTAAGCCTTTAATTTCATGAGTATGTTTACAAAAGTGCGTTGACGATTCATTTGTAAACAGTGCGAGTAAAAGAAGTGGGAAGCCTTTTTCCGTCGTAATACTATTTTAAGGTTTTTTTTCGTTTTTGTATTGGAAAGTGAATAGCAGAGGCGTGTTAGTCGATTTAATGAAATATTATGGTTAAACAACATCCCTAAAATAGATTTGAATTGAGTCTGATTGACTCCCATCCTAATTGCAATCACTCCGTTGCATCCCTTTAGTTATTCATGGATTTTGAAAGCTTTGTCATTTATGCAAATGTTTTGTTAAACAGAATAGAGAAAATGAGGAGATTTCGCTTTGAAAGTTTGATTTTAATCGAAAACGTTTTGTGGTTGTTTCTTCTTAATCGAAATTCTTGTAAAGATTGTCTCAAGTTATGTTTTAAAATTGCTAAAAAATTACCTTAAAAGTTTTCTAAAAATATTAGCAAAAATAGTAAACTTTCTGCAGAAGTTTAATAAAAACACAAAAGTTCAGAAATAAGACTTAAAAAACTTAAAAGAAAAAGGCTGTAAAAATGTGCAGAAAGGCACAAAATTTCAGAATTAATCCATGGATTATCCAGAAAAGACTGAAGTTGCATATTTGCACTGACAAGTGGCGCCACTGTAGATTTGTTTTTTGAAAAACCATCGAAGGTTTCTTGAAGTTAAGATTTTAAGCATATTAGGGAATACGATTTCTATTTTGAGTGATCAAAGAGGCCATTTACATTGCCGGATTAGATTGAGATTAGATTATTCCAAAATCCGAATCTAATCTTGTCGTTTTACTTCGCAATGTAGGGACTGAGCCTGAGTTTTAATTTTAACGAGAAAACATTTGTATGAGATTAGAAACAATAATCTCAACTTCTAGCTAAAATTTTTATTATAGATAATTCAGTATTTCTTAGCAAAAATCCTACAATGTGTGAGCATCATAAAATACTTTTTGATGCCTAAATGAGGTTAGATTAAATGTTAAAGGCAACTCCGAATTTCTTTTTGCGCGCTCCGAAAATTTTTGGGACAAATGGGACAGATTGAATCTAATGCAATTCCATTCTGCAAGCGGATTTGACTTACCGTTTACATCAACAAAATTAAGATTAATCTCAATCTAATCTGTCAATGTAAATGGCTAAGGTCATTTCTAATCCAATTTTAAATTCAATCCTAATCCAATCCTGTCCATTTAAAACGCATAATTTGGTCTCGATGTTAATGGCCTAAATGTTCATTGAGGAATATTGGTAATGCATGAAACATCCGTTACTTATCTCGAGGAATTTCTACTAAATTTCTTGAGTAATAAGTTGCTAAATTTCTAGACTTCAATCAATCACTTCAATGAAGTTCAATCAAAGTTTTGCAATTTGAATTTACAGTTCAGTAACTCGAGTTATTTAAGTAACGTATTGGATTTTCCTCCTGGAAAGTCATCCAGAGTAAAGGATTTTAAGTAGTGAATAATTGAAGTACATAAATTACCAAGAAGCTCTTGCACACGAATGCCATGCACTACCTGAGAAATGCATAATATTATCAATGAATTTCCTAGGATGCAAAATCTGAGGTAGTATAATTTGCAAAAGGAATTCTTCAGTTTTCACAATATTATTACAGAAGTCTTGCATACCTTGTATATTTCCCTTTTCTTGTAACCGCATGTTAATAGAGGTTTAATATATTGTCAAAGACATTGCGGTGTTAGAGATTGCGTTGAAGCTCCAACAAGTAAATATTATTTACAGACATGTTTACAAAGATTATTTTAAGTAAATTGAAATAACTTGTTCCAAAGAGACAGAAATGCACATTTCTCTCCCTTGTGTCCTAAAAGATAAACTTTTATATACCATCAACTGTATAAAAGTTTATTTTTGTCCCAAGAGAAATCCACTTTACGTTTACCCACTGAAAACGTTCAATTTAGTGAATAATTCATAGTTTAATCAGTAAAGGTGAACTTTTGCAGCTATTCAATATTTCACGTAGTCCTTTCAGAACCTTCATTGATATGTCACTCAACAGTTTGCTATCAAAGTTTGTACTGCACTTCCTTTATAATTAAATTCTTGAGTGCGTCGAATCGTTTCCTGGAAAATAGAGTTCTTAAGGTGCATCTGCCACTTCCCATGAACCTTTGAAGACCTTTCCTTATGCGATCCCAGGGGACTCTTTTTGCGCATCGAGAAGAGTCAATATATAGAATTGCTTGAGAGAGAGGGCATTGCGTGCTTTTTAATTGGGACTTTTCAATATGATTTTTTATTCTCTATTGTTGCGTATTAATGGGGAGATTGGAACAACGTATAGAAATCCATAGATTACAACTTTTAATCACCAATTAATTCATTTACAAGCAGTCACGTGGTGGAATAGATGAAACATTTGTTTTGTTGGTATGTTCTTTCAGTTGCCTGACGTGACGAAACTGAAAGAGTTGGACAAGGAGCTGTTCAAGTACTACTTCAGTCAAGTGAAATATGATTTGTTGGAGAACAAAATCTCCCATTTGCAGTATGAGGAGCATTCGAGGAAGATTATGGGGCTCGTGCTCACGGACATGTACTTGGAGATGGTGCAAAATAAGGTGAGTCGGCAAGACTTGATGGGACGATATAAGCGATACGTCCCGAAGGTGATTATGAAGAATCACACGCTGTACTTTGTGAAACGTGCCATCAAGAAGGAGTTGGACTTGATTGAGAAGTTCGATCATGATCCATACTACATAATCCAGTCTTATATTTCGGAAATCTCAAATATCGCCCCTGAGTATCTCACTGAGGAGTATGCGGCGAATTCCCCTTATCTCAGAGATATGGATCAGGTGACGAAGACAGGCTGGTGTCCAGTGACGCTGAGGATAACGCCGTATCACAGTGATGAGCCGGGCCTGAGAGTGCATTATGCGTACAAGAACATTTGGCATAACATCACCATCCCGAATATGAGTGGTATCGAGACGATGGGGGAGGAGGTGAAGATAATCACTCAGAATGAGAGGGAGAAATTTGTGTTGAAGTTCAAGGATCGCGAGAGTCTGGAGTCCTTTGTCAGCTGTCTCTCCGGCTACTATAGACTGATGGTGAAATGGTCAATTAATCTGTGCGGTAACCTACCCTCCCCATCTCTTGGGCGTCTCGAGGCGATGCGCTGCCACGGACCGATCGGCAAGGAGTTCGCCTACAAGAAGATCCAACTCAATAATAATGAGAGTGGAACGTTTCTGGCGCGAGTCTGTGAGGAGACCTATGATGTTTACTATCTGGACATTGCCTTCCACAAGGATGACTTCAAGACGTTCCGGGTGGTTTTCCGGAAGAATAAGTTCCATCTGGAGAATAATGGCACGGAGACGGCATTTGACAGTCTCTTGGATGCAGCCAAGAGTATTGTTGTTCCGGGAGGGAAGCACGTGAGACTCACTCAATCTGAGTATGATAAGTCAACGAAGTTGCTGCTGTGTCGGTGCCAGGAGGAGAGACCCGAATTGGCGCTGGTGAGTGAAGTGGCGGAGATGCGACAAGGGAAGACCCTCCTGATTGATGCACAGCGAGAATTGCAGTTGGATGAGAGCAGTGAGAGAGATTGTGAAGGTGGAGTTCTCACCCGAATGCATGGGTATCTCATTGTGAATGAGAAGAGTAAAGTCAAGGTGACACTGAAAATCCTGAAGCCGGATAAGAAGGACAATCTGGAGACTTTTATGCATTTGGCTCACAAGTGGAGTCGCCTCAATTCACCGGATCTCATGAAGATGTACGGCTTCACGTTGTATCAACCCATCGCGATGGTGATGGAGTCAACGGGAATGGGATCGCTGAATGAGTATCTGAGGCAGTTCACGTTGTCAATGTCCTGCCTGATGAACATAGTGTACTCCCTGTTGAAGGCGATTGTGTACCTGCAGGATCACAGCATTGTCCACAATAGGATCCGCTGTTCATCGCTGTATGTCGTGAGTGACTCAGAAGGGGATGTTTACGTGCGACTCGGCGATCCGGGCTTCCAGACGAATCTCACATGCAGAGAGTAAGTTAATTTTTCACTCATATTTTATGCTTGTTTTTTTGTATTCCTCGAGCTTTTGTTGATTAATATTCTTGGATTTGGGATGAGATAAGGAAATTCCAGTAATTTCACAGCAGGTCAAGTTGAAGATGATCTTTCCAAGTTCAATAATATTTTTTGGCATTTTTTGTGACATTTGTCAGAGGAAATATTCTTAGGATATTAGCTCTATAATTTCTTGAAATTCTATTACTACTTTTTCCTAGAAATTTTGAAAATTCCTATTTATATTTTGACTATGGTAAAATGTAACTGTGGGCTTATTAGGATTATTGTTTTCCAGCTATCACTGAATATCGACAATACGCTTTGTTCATGGAAATCCGGGGACAAAGAGTTGATAATTTATTCCTTTCTGTCAGGAAGTGACGCGCAATCACATTTATTGAATGATTTTATATGCGCATCGAAATAGGCAGAGAAAATTAGTGAATCCCTAATGATAAAGTGATTATTAAGTCTTAAATTGTCCTTAATAACCAATTTCGGAACTGATTATTATTATAACTGAGCTCTCGTGGTGCAGTCGGTTAGCGCACCGGCTGTTTTCACATCCTACCCGAGAGTTGTGGGTTCGATTCCCGCTAGATGGTCAAAGAAATTTGACCATTTTTCTGGCCTGCGCTTTCCTTCTAACCTCTTTTCCTTC
>CAKKOB020000948.1:0-31307 GCA_918844115.2 Phlebotomus perniciosus | reverse complement strand
TACGGTAAGCAAAAAATCAAGATTTTTTTGAGGTACTATAATGACGCCATTTTGTTTCAGTACATTGGTCATATATATATTTTTATGAACACTGAGACATATACAACCATATGTAAAAAACCAAATTTCAAAATATTAATTTTTTTCTTTTAAATAAATTGGGGAATGTGGCCATTTATTTTTTCATACAAAGGAATATTACCCCTTAAGGAAATACGCCTAAATAATAGTGCAATCACATGGCAGTAGTTCATTCAGTTAATTCATACAGTTAAACTGCTTATTAACCGCATTTTTCATGAAAAACTATCACATTTTCTTCAATTATTACTGAATTCTACAATTTCCGAAGAGTTTAAAAGATGAATTTTCCGGAAAATCCAATAAAAAAGCAGAAAATGCCGTTCAACTGACAGAAGTTTTGGCGTGTAACCGCACCATAACTCTAAGAACTTAATTGGGAAGTTTGTCAATTTAACAACTTCCAATGAAACCTCTAACGAAAAATATTAGCCACATTTTGTCTAAAAGCTCTCCTAGAGTCTGTGTTCTTCAAAAGCTTCAGAGAGCTTTCATTATAACAATTTTAAGAAAGCTTACGGGAAATCTGTGAAAGCTCTCAAAAAATTCAACTAATCCACACTATCAAAAATTTGCTTAAATATTTAAACAAAGATGATCTTTTAATAGAGAATAAATCTTAAGTTAGCCTTAAGTTTAAGCTAGAACTCAGCTAACCTTAAGCTTTAAGCCGGACTTAAATAGCTGGAAACTTTAAATAGATATAACTAGTCATAAATCGTAAGTTATCCTTAAGATTTAGGCCAGCTTTTAATCGGTCTTGAAGATTAGGCGAGCTTTAAACCAGCCTTAAGCTTTAGACGAAACTTCAACTTTAGGATTGTCTTAAATTTTAATCTACCTTAAGCTTTAAGGTGGTCTTAAATCAGATCCAAACTATTAACAAAAATATTTTGAAAATATCAATTTTGCTTAAGGTATTTTGAAGGTTAATTTTGATAGTTTGGATCTAGCTTAAAACTCATAAATGTATCCAGAAGCTTTAGAATTTTTCAAAATTATTTTTTAAACTCGAAATTTCGAAAGCTTTTACAAATAATTGTCAGTAATTTTAAAAAGCTCTAATGAGTATCTTATTTACATTGTTTTTTAACCCTAATAATCATCTTAAAAAAGCTCTTCAAAATTTTAAAAATCTTTTCAACTTCTCTAGATATTAAATACTCATAAATAATGCTTCTCTTTTCAAAAAGCTCTATGAAAGCTCTATGAATTGCTAAGGCTAACAAACAGACGTAAAAGCTTCTGAAACTTTTCAAAAGCTCTTAAAACATTCTGAAAGCTTCCTGCGTACATCACTTCCAACCACAATATCTCTCCCTTGTTATGGCACTTTCTTTTACACCTTTTTTTGTCGCCATCTGAATTTTCTGTGACTGACTAGGAAAAGCTTCTTGCGAGAGCCAGTCGATGGCCTCACCATATTTTTGCGAGACCATTTCGGACTGATGCTTCTGGCGGTGGAAAATAAAGTTTACCACGCGGGTGGGAAATTGCACATAAAATGCACAATTTCATCCCCTTCATATGCACTTTCCATCCACTGTCATTATGTGCTACAGCATCATTGTAAGTTTCTCCGGCAAACTCTGGGATTGTTGCTCAATTTCCATCCCTGTATCCTCAAGGAGTTTTATATGTTTTCCAAGCCCAACCACCCCGTCATCCTCCCCCCAATTCCCTTTTGATGTGCCTTGTGCTGTTGAACGCTTGGGGGATAGCATTTGTGTATTCTGGTCTTGGCCCAAGAAAACTGTGCGTCTCTGCACAGACTCGAAAGTTTCGGAGGGAAAATTTGTTGATGATGTGAAATGCAAAATGAAGTATTTTGTAACACTATATGTCGTGAGGAAAATAAAAGAAAGAGCACGGGGTGGAAAAGTTTATGTTATATTCCCGCCACCACCCACCCACCACCCACTGTTGTTGTACCAACAATCAAGAGGATGGCAACCTGGCGTTTGTAAAATGATGTGAAAGAGTTGCACAAATTGTCTCCTATTTTGATTCACACATAAGAGATGTTTTCACTGAACAAACAACACTAAATTGTCTTGTAGTTTGGCAAACATGTAGTCACTTGTTCATCAAGTGGAATTCTGCTGTTGTGACAAGTGTTGAAAAATTGATTGCAGCTAAAGTCCACAGAAGAAAATTCGATGAGGCATTATTGTGAGGAAAATTCAATTTCCATGTACATAAAAAGTTTAATGAGAAATCTTCCATCTCTGGCAGCAGAAGATTTCCATTTGGAGACCATTAGTTGGAGTTTGGGATGTACTTTGAAATTTTATAAATAACACGAAAGAGATTTTCAGGGCAGAAATACATTCACAATGGATATAATTCAGCACAAGGGGGAGATATGCTTTCTGTGAGCTTTAAAGCTTATTATAAGCTTTTTGAAAGCTTCAAGCTTAAGTAAATCAACCGAAGCTTTTCAATCTTTGAAAGCGCAGAACTCATCAGGACATTTAGAAACTTATGCAAAAGCTCTTTAAAAGTCTCATAAAAGCTTTCCAAAAGTTTTATTTCCAAAGCTTTTCCAAAGCTTTATTCCAAAGATTTATTCTAAAGTTTTATTTCCAAAACTTTTGCAATGCTTTATTTCCAAAGCTTCAATTCCAAAGCTTTTCCAAAGCTTTATTTCTAAAGCTTTATTTCCAAATCTTTATTTCCAAATCTTCAATTCCAAAGCTTTTCCAAAGCTTTATTTCCAAATTTTTATTTCCAAAGTTTTTCTGAAGCTTTTCCAAAACTTTATTCCAAGCTCTTCCAATGCTTTGTTTCCAAAGTTTTATTCCCAAAGCTTTTCCAAAGCTTCAATAATTTAAGTAAAGTTCTGTGAGCTTTTATAATTTTGAGCTTCTTTCAAGAAGCTCTAAATAAATTGCTAAAGCTTAAAAACGCAATCTAATGCTTCCCTCAAGATTTAAAAAATAAATCTGCTAAGCTTCCAAAAGCTTTTAAATTTGTCCAAGCACTTCCACTCCAAACTTACAGCACTTCAGACAATAATATATCCCCCTTAATTCAACACAATATAACGTTGGATAGTTTCATGTTGATTTTGACTTTCGGGATGATGCTAACTTACACATTATCACATTTAAATTGAATTAGTAAATAAATAAAGAGTCTCTGCTTCTTGCCTTCCACAACGTCCCTCTAGAGAAATATATAAACTAGACATGAAATATTATTTATGTAAATATTTCTATTGGAGAATGAATGTAAATTTGCTCAAAGTCAATATTTAGGACGACACAGTCGCTGTTCTTTCTCAACAGTCTATGACCCGATGATCGTCACTTCAATTAGCGTTTCTCAAACTGTAAATTTATTTACACTTTGCGACGCTGTCAATTTGACGTCCAAGTGACAGGTGTCAATTTCAAAATAACGACAAATTGAAGTGGTGATTTTCTCTAAATTCAGAATAAAATCGAATAGATCTAAATTTAGCTTTTGGGGGAAGTATTTTGGTCACTATCAGTGATGCTCAATTGAATTTAATTTGTGTCTTGTGTTGGGAGTTTCCACAGACTTTCGTAAATTCTTTATTTTCCCTGGAGTGAAAAATAAATTTCCCCGGAAAATTGTTTTCGTACAACGAGGGTGGAAGGAAAAAAAGTCTCTTTAACAAATTCTAGAGGAAACTCACGGGGAGGGGAATTGAAAATCCAATATCGAAATATTCTAAATGTGCTGGGAAATCTTTTACGACTCACATCCTCATTAATAGAGTGAAATGTAAAATATCGTATTTTATGGGATATATAATAAACAAAAATAAAATTCATTGAAGCAACTGAACATCTTGGGTTGATGGTGATGAATATCTTTTGTATGTCATGTTCAAATGGCAATTTTTATCACATTGAGATTGGGGAAATGAGGCGAACGAGCGGAAATTTATGATTGACACATATTATTTTATTACACGCTTGTCGATGACCACAAAGTGTCGCGACGGACACTTAATTAATGGTTAGCATTCTCTTTCTTCAATTTGCTGCATCTCCCGAGCATATACAGAGTTTGCTTGCATAGAAAATTGGCGTCACTTTGTCAAAAGAGCAGCTCATCTTTCACGAGACGCTAAAAAGCTGTTAGAAAACGTCTCTCTTTCTCGGCTAGATTAATAATTAAATCAGATAAGAGGAGTGAGATTATGTGTCACTCCTCATCATTCATTGGGCTTATCAAAGTTTGCAATTATGTATAGAGAGGGTCAGTGTTTGCAGAACAGAAATTTACTATATCATGTAAAGATACACTGAGAGAAATAAGAGAAATAAAAATATTTTAACCATTCATTAAGCTTTTTGAAAACTTTCAGGAGCTTTAAAGGAAATTTATAAACTTTGAAAAATGTAAGCTAGATTAGCTGAAAGCTTGCTTTACAGAAATTTACGAGCATTTCTCATAATTCTTGAAATTCTCGCTAAGCTTTTGAAAATTTTCGAGAGCTTTCGTAGATTTTCTTGAAGCTTTCACAGAAAGCTTTAGAAACGCTTCATAGAAAGTTTTAGAAACCTTTATCAAAAAGCTTTTTTTTAGAAAGTTTTCATAGAGAGATTTATTGAAAGCTCTATAAAACTTTCTTAGAAGAAACTTGACTTAGAAAGCTCTTGCTTTCTTCGCAAAGCTCTCGAAAGCTTATTTAGATAGTTTTCTTAGAAACCTTTATTATAAAGCTCTGGCTTTCTTTGGAAAACTTACTTATTTATATAAAAATTGGAAAGATTTTTGTGAAAACTTTTATAGAATGTTTTTTTTTTTAGAAAGCTTTAGGAATCTCGCTTGGAAAGATTTAGCTATCTTTGGAAAACTTTTTTAGATTTTTTTAGAAAGCTTTCTTTAGAAAGAATTCTTAGAAAACTATCATAGAAAGCTCACATAAAAAGCTCTCTTAGAAAGCTTTTTTAGAAAGTTTTCTTTGAAAGCTCTAGCTTTCTCTCTACACAATAAATTTAAGATCAAAATATTGAAATTGTCATTTTAGGTTCATTATCCATTTAAGATTCTATTTCCTTAATTTAATCTTTAGTCATCCTAAAATATATATACGACCGACGCTTATAAAAAGGATTCTTTAAACAATTTCAAATTATTTCTCTGAGTGTTTACAAATTCTCGTTGCTTTCCATTTCCTTACAAGAATGCAACTCTATAGAATGGACAAACTCACTTTAATGGACAAACATGTTGTTCTTTATGATAAATCTCACTAGAACATCTCACTCTCTAAGGAAATTAAGACTGTGGGAGGGCATATGGTATAAATTCACTAACTTGTGCCATTTTTCTTGCAGATGCCGAACGAGACCTGACAACTCCAGACGAGCAAAACTTCTTATATACTTTCTCAGCGGATAATCCCAAGATTTTTTTTTCTCTTTGTTCTTGGAGGTGGGAGAGAACTTTTTTTTCCTCCTCTCAAACTCAGTGATGGTGATTTTCGTGCGTGTTGCTAATTAATACAATTGTGCTGAGAAAGTTAAATTGAAGATTGGCGATAAATATTCAATTTGTGAGAGACATTCTTCCCCCTGTTTTTGTGACAATGTCTAGCAAATTGGTGATATTGGTGATTGTGTGCTTCAGCGTGGCGTCGGCAGCTAATTGGGATCACGCTGTGGACCTCAATGATAACTTTCGTCTCCTCTGGACCGTCCGTGGACATGAGATAACAATGGAGATTCAAGCTAAGACATTGGGCTATGTGGGTGTGGGATTCTCCGAGGATGGAACGTTGTCTGGTGCTGACATGGCCATCGGATGGGTGGATCAGGGACAGCCATACTTTCAGGTGAGCTCCTCATACCCTAAAACACCCCCTCACCCCCTCCCCCACCCTCCATGAGACTCCGTATATCATTAAGGGAGAAGGAAAATTTATATAGAACTGGGAGTATAAAAAGAAGCGAAGGCATCCATTAGTATGTCAGAAGAGACATCAATCAATTACGATGGCATGGTGATAATTTTTTAAACACCTCACCATCAATGATTGACATCCTATTTCGCATCAATTTGCGACTGTGACGTCATTAACCCATCCCTTTAATGCAACGTGTGTAAGAATTTACCACTCAAGCCACATTCTAAGGAGATTCTCTCTTATGGATGGGAAACTTAAGAAGGAAATGCCCATGTCAAGAGAAATTCTCGAAAGTGCCAACTCTCTGGCACGCCACATCATCCCTTGACGGCCACCTGACGATGAAAGTGGTGTTAGAAGCACATTAATAATAAATAAATACCCAAACACTTTAGCAAAAGATGGAAGCTTAGAGGACGCAGAGTAATAATTTATACAATTTCCGAGATGGAATATTCTCTTCGTGGCTTCTCAAGTTTCTCATCATTCAACCATCAAAGGGGCTATTCGTTGGATATTTCAGATGGTTAGAAGCACTTTTGCGGTATTTATGCATATCCTGAGTAACTTCCGGAAATGTTTAAATATTTTACAGATAATATCTGTTTGAAAATACAATGAAATGAGCTGTACTTTGCTTCCGGAAGACCATTTTAAACTATTTGTATTAATCCGGAATAATTCCGGGACTAATTCAAAAACTTTTCGGAATTTTAGATAACATTCAGAGCAAATTTCACATTCGATAATTTCTCATGACGTTTTTGAATGCCTTTCTTAAGAACTTTGAAATTTCAAAAGTTTTACTTGAGATTCAGAAATTGTTATGTGCTTCCGGAAGAGATTTCCGAAATTTTGCTTGTTTAAAATAGATTTACAGAGATATTTTGGGTAATCGAGAACATTTTCCTGGATCTTTTGGGAAAGATTCATAGTTTTTCTTTACAATTTATTGTCCGTTCTTAAGTTTTCCGGAATTCTACTAGTTTTTCTTAAAATTCGGTGTCCCATTTATTCCGGAAGATCATTTCATAAGTTCAGAAAGATTTCTAAACACTTTTTGTTATAATAGCATCCGAAATATTTCTAAATTCATCTAAAAATTTCTAATTCTATTATTTTGATGCATTTTCTGAATCTCTCAACTCAATAACAAACCCCTTATAGGGACCCATCCTTTCGTCATTTGCGTCTCCATCTCAGCTCACAAGACATTCCCTTCATGGAGAGTGTCGGTAAATTATCTCCCAGCAGGCATGTGGGTTGTGGGTGGGGTTTCGGGGTGGACTGGAGAAATTTCTTTGTCATAGCTGGGTGTAAATGGGAAGTATATCTTCCCAGATGTCTTGTGTTCTGCACTTTCTTGCTCGATTAACCATTTTCGATACAGTTTGGAGACATCTCACTAAATTGACATCATAAATATTCACATTGATAGTGGAGCGATGTTTAATATCCGGAAACGGATCTATAAGCCTTTTGCTGCATTATTCAAAAAATCTCGTAAAATCATTTCTGGGAATCCAATAAACGTCTGATTTCATCCCCGAAACACCTCAAATGGCTCTTTGTCTCTCCTTGAGTGCTGTTTTTCATATGGCGGCTCACTTGAAAAAGCCATGAAAATATTCAAGTCTTCCCCCTCTCAGTGACGACTCCCAAAAATTCCACATGGGGTTGTTCACCTCCATCAATATTGTATGTGGGAAATATTGGATGGGATTCCATGAAAGTAGTACCAATTTTGGCCCTCATTCTGGCGGCAAGTGCGTCTTGAGCAACCCATTAAATTTCACTGCTGACTCAATGGGAAAAGCGTTAATTTATTCTTCTCTCGATATTTTCATCTTCCACTCTGTCGCCGTGAGATGGTGTGTCTCTTGTGTTTAACTTGCTTGTTGAGCTGACGGAGGAGCGTCCCCCACCTTCCAGGGAGGCGCATGTTTCAGTATGATTAAATTATAATCCACACACCAACAAACACAATTAATCCGCGATGAGAGCTTTTGCCAAAACCCCCCTCGCGTTCTGATTTAATTTTAATGCGTGCACGAAGTGTCTTTATCGCGGGGGTGGAACACTATTAAGTTTTCGCCCGGGAACATTGTCTTTTGCATCTTGTGCTCAGCATAAAATTTTCCCCCAACTCGCAAAAATTCCCCATTTGCAATGGAGAAGGTGGCAAAAGGTGAAAGAACACATTTGATGCAACATAGTGAGTGAATTAATCATTTGGAGTGTGTTCTGCCAATCTCAATCGTGGGTTTCCCATAGCAAAAACTCTCAAACACGTGTCCCCAATTTTGTGGTGGAGATGAAAGTGAGCAAAAACGTTCGATCTCACCAAAATGAATCAATCAATTCATACTTTTCCTCACAAATCCTCTTCTCACTGAGAGAAGAGGATCGTGGAAATTGTGGAGGAATCGATATTTCCGTTAGAAATTTGAAATTTTGAATTACATTTGACGTGCAGAACTGTCAAATATCCTGTCATGTTTGACTAATGATCAATCAAATTCGTTTTGTTTAGAAATCTTTTCCGCTAAGCAGATGTTGTGAAAATAGCGAAGAAATCGTTATTTTTCCGTTATAAATTTGAAAATTTGATTTCCCTCTGAATTGTTGAGAGAATTGTCATGTTTGACAGATCATAAATCAAATTACTTTTACTCACAAAACCTTCATCTTTGAGCAAAAATTGGGAAAAATCGCAAAGAAATCGTTATTTCCGTTACAAATTTTAAAATTTTAATTCTTTAACTAATGTTAAAGCTTTCTATATTTGATAGATCATCATTCAAATCACTTTTTCTTCAAAATCATCTCCGATTAGCAGGTATAATAGTAAGAAAATTATAAGGGAATCGTTATTTCCATTACAAAATTGAAGCTTTCAATTTCCTTGGACGTAAAGAACTGTCTAATATTCTGTCATATTTGCCAGATCATCAATTAAGTTTTTTACTCACAAATTATCTTATCAGAGTAAATATTGGACAAATTTGTAAAGGAATCGTTATATCCGTTATAAATAGGCAAATTTGAATTCGATCTGACAGAAAGAACGTCATAAATATCCTGTCATCTTTGACATATCAATTAAATCTCAGCAAAATAAGTACTTTTCCCATTTCTCTCAGACATTTTCCTCTTTTTCTCCGTGAAATTCAATAGATTTACCATTCAGATGACAGAATATAAATGTGAATTCTCAGTTTTTGATGGTGTGTGTAAATTGCCTGTAATTCCTGGCAAACGTCATGGCAGTAAAAAAGTTAATGTCCCCCTGAATTCCGGTGGAGAATAAATGGAGTGTGTTTCGTCTCCCATTCATCGTGAAATGGAAAGATTTCGCAACTCAATGTATTGATTATGGCTCCCATTGAATTAGTATAATTTCAGCATTTTGCTACCCATGTCACCCATTTTCCTACCGATATTGGATCAAGTGCGAACGCACCGACAATCTTTCCCGATTACATCATTATGCTGTGAGGAAAAAATTTCCATCCCTCCGCTATCGATTGGCCTCTTACGTCACTGACGCTCTTGCTTTTTACCAAACCATCAATAATCTCCTTATCAATGGGCTCCTTCTTCTGTTTTACACCAAGGAGGGGATGGAGGGGGTCTTTCTGTTCTCCCATTTTCTTTATATTCGCAAAAATCAGCAACAGCGCTCCGGCAAGAGATGATTTTGTGGTTGAGGGGCCTCAAATTGCTAGAGATTTAAGAAAAAGAATTCATAGAGCATTTTTAAAAATTAGCAATTAAGGAAAGTGTTTAAATTTTGAGAATAAAAAGTTTGAGCTTTTAAGAGCTTTAGTGAAACATATAATCTGAAAGACAATTCACAGATATAGATATCATTTTGGAAGCTTTTGAAAGCTGACTAAGAAAGGTTTCTAGAGTTTTCTAAGAAGCTTCATAAATAAGCTTCTTGAAATTTATAAACTCCTTTAAGCTTTGACATTTTGTTCTGTAACATAAAAACCATTTTGAAAGTATATTTAATTTAGCCATTAAAGCTTTTAAAAGCTCAAATATTGAAAAATCCCTTTTTATCCTCTTTTTTTATTATCTCTTTATTACGTCGGTTCCATAAACATCGTACACTTTCCTTAGGTGAAACACTCTTACTCGGATTGAATAAATTAGCAAATTGAAATGGGGTCATAAAGATTAATACAATTTGGTTGTTTTCTGTGAAAAAGCTGTAGAATGTTGGTAATATAATTCAATAACATTTTCTAACAATAGCCACAGCAAGATTTACGGGAATGCATTTGAAATGTTCAGAGATATTTTATGGAGGATAATAAAGTTTCCAATAGTAGCTTCTTCATCGAATGCCAAACATTTTCAGTGTTTGTTCAAACGTTCAAACTGTGTCTCATCCAGTCTTTTTTTTGTAATTAATTTCTATTGTGTTACAACAAAAAAGAAGCCAGAGACTCAAATATTGATGAGATGGAGAGAGCAATTACGCACAGCAAAAGAGTAGCAATAAAAATACTCTTGGCAAATAGATTGAAATTAGATACAATTAGTGATGAAATGAAAGGAATTCCAGCACAGAGTAAAAATTTAAGAAATGCCTCAAAATTACGTAAATATGTGCTAATAAATTCTTGAAGAGGGAGCCAATTAAATGCGACTGGAAAAAAGTGCTGTAAATGGCAAAATTACAGCACTTTTTGCTGATTTTGATTGTCATTTTGTCCGCGCGCCAATTGAAACGCTAATTTGTGGAAGAGGCAATTATGTGCAATGATTCCGTATAGAGATGCAACAAAAGTTGATCGAGAATCGCGTGAGAAGGTTAATTTTCTGGAGAAATTGATCTTAGTGTTGGGATCTCAAGAGAGCAAAATCAATCAAGAAATGCAAATAAAGAAGCTAAGCAAGATCGGCAAGATCAAACTATGAAAATTTCAGTTTCTTTTATTTGAAATTTCAAAAAAGGATTTTAGAATAAAAATATCTGCGTAGAGAAACTTACTGATATTCTGCTAGAAATTCTAGCAATTACCTACTTGCAAATTTTTCTTAAAAAGAATGAGTTCAAGAAATTTTTTTTAATAATTCTGTGTTAGAACTTTTATGAAATGCAAAATTCTAAGGTCTTCTAGAATATTGTAGTTTCTGCTAGATAATAAAAGGACATTCCCCAAAAATTAAAAAGAAAACCTTCTACAAATTTAAGGAGTTTCTGTAATTTTCACGTTCAAATGTCATTTAAAATTTTCTAGTAGAATTCATCAAGATGCTGCTAGATAATAACAATTTTTTTTTTACAAAAAGAAATATTTTAGAAATTCTTCTAGAATTCTTTAAACTTCTGCTAGAAAACTAAGAGACAATTTCCTAATAGAAATAAAAAATTTCTGTTAAAAGTTTGACATTACATCCTGCTAGAAATTAATCCTTTAACAAAATATAAGAAATATCTGCTAGAAAAATAAAAAATCAGCTATACCTAATTGCTTAAAAAACATTAAATCATTTCCTAGAAATTAACTCATTTTTTATTAAACTAGAATTTAAGTAAAATTCCATAGGAAATCTTTACAAATCTGCTAGAATTCTTCAATCATCTGCTATAAAATTAAGGAATAGTTTTGAATTTATAAAATATTACACTTCATGAATTTTAAGAGTTTAGTTCTCAACATTCTGTTGTAAATTTGACTGCAAGTTCTGCTAGAAATAATCAACGTGTCTGCTAGAAAACTGCTAGAATTGACCAAAAAATTAATAATCTCCCTAAAAATTAACCAATTTACTCTTTAAGTAGTAATTTAATACACTTCTCGTCAGAAATCAATCAAAATCTGCTAGAAAACTTGAAGTTTTGCCAATGAAAACCATAAAATTTCGCTGTTTTATAGGTGCGAACTCGGTTTGGAAGGTTTTTCACTTTATCATTGTTGTGTGTTGGGGGCGATGTCATATTTTATGTACTCACCTCCACCTTATATACCCAATGAAATATAGATAAAGTACTGTGTGTAGAGAAATTACATACAATTCCACCGTGGATTGTGAAAATCCCCCTCATTCCCTCCCGAAAATCCCAGCTTTTCCACCCCTTCTACTTTTTCGGGGGGACGGGGGCTGAAATCAATAAGAGAGACGACGAGTGGAAAATTATTTCAATTAAAAAGACATTTGTAAAACAGATTCTTTTGGGATTTTTTCTCTCTATTACTTTCTGCGTGAATATTTTCTGCAAGGAATCGATTACACACACACACATATTGAATTAATGACATTGGACTTTGCCAAGGGGGCAATTTTTCCTCGTCAAAAATTCATTGGGCGTTCTTTATTCTCCTTTCCATTGTCAGTCAAGGTCATTTGGGGGGTGGAAAAATGCCATGAATTTATCATTTATATCTGCCTTTATTTAAATTTAAAAACACATTTTTACTATTAATATTATTTCTTTTTCCTCATTTTTTTATTCTCTACATATAATTAATCTACACTTAAAAGTGATTTTATCTCATTATTCATGTTTTTTTGCTTCCAAAAATTATTAAACTATATCTCCAACAATGTTTCATTTAAAAATATTTATATTTATAGATGTTTATATAAGACTTTCAAGGATTATTCTTGTTCAAATCAAACTCTCCCTCTTAATAATTCATCAATTTTTTTTTTTCATTTATAGGCTTGTTAAGATTCCATCAAAAATTTCATCGACTTTATCGATTATTTCTCTCTTTTTTTCCACGAAAAAGTCACGTATTAAATATACAAATTTTGGTTCCTTTCATCTAATACAAAGCTGACGAAATAAATTTACAGACAATAATCGATAATAATAGAAATTTCGTTATTCGTACCGACTTTCTCCTTTTTCTCTCCTTCACTCTCGTTCGTATTGAATATCTTTCACGAGACATGAAAAAAAATATTTAATAACTTTACTCATATCTCGATTTCCTCAGGCTCTCCTCTCTTTGACGCTCCTCCTCTCATATCCTCACTTTTTTTTTCCTCAACTCTCATATCTGTTGGTAGTCAGTTTTTTTTTCCAAGGCGACACGTGTGCCAAAAACAGAAAAAAAAACTTTATTAAAAAAATACTTCTCGTCTCTCCGTCAAGGATATTTTTCTCTCCTCTCCAACTCACAAACTCAGCAAATCCAATATGGTTTCTTTTGTTGTTGGTGGATGAAAAGCAAGAAAGAAAAAAAACTTGTACTCACCCCAAACACTGAAAGATCTCTTCGGATTCAGTTGCACTCCTGCAACTCCGCCTCGACGCTGTTCAACGTCTGCTGATTGTTGGCCTTCACCACCATGCACGAACGAGCCACTGACTCGAAGAGTCTGCAAAGAAATTCCCATTGTTAATACTTGTATTGAAAAACTTCTGAGCTTTGGAAAAATCATTAAAAACTTCATAGAAGAACTTCAAATAAACTTTAAGTATATTTAAGCTTCTCTGAAAAGTTTTGAGCATGAAAAGCGCTTAAAACTTTTCAATTCCAAACACTTGAAAGCTTCAGAAATCATTAAGTCGATAGAAAACACTTGAGCTTTGAAAATGATTTCTGCAAAAACTTTTGAGCTTTGAAAGTTGATTAAAGCATTTAGTTTAGAAAAACTTTAAGTGATCAAACTTTAACTGATCAAAAACTATTGAGCTTTCGAAAAAGTTGGAAGCTTTTTGATAAGCTTTACAATTCAAACTCAGTTTTTAAGCTTTTCAAAAACTTCTGAGCTTTGAAATTCGTTAAAAGTTTGCGAAAAAACCTTTTCTAAACTCCAAAATTTCTTGAAATTCTCAAAAAAAAAAAAAAAAATCTAACATTCTATGAAATCTTTATCAAAACTCATGACAGAAATAAGAAGCTGAGGAATTTTGAAGCAGCCCTAAAAGCTTTCGAGCTTTGCGTTTCTAATGATTGTTCACGTATAAATAACTTTAGAGCTTTTGACATGTCTTTTGAATAGAAAGTTCAATAGCTTTTGACGTCAAAAGACATTAGAAAAAAACATTTTCTGAACTGCCCCAAATATTTAATCTTGCAGAAAAAGAAACTTTGGGAGCTTTGCAATTTACAGATCTTTGAAAAACTTATGAATTTCTAATGTTGCTGGAAAAAAGAGCTTTAAACGTGTTTTTGAAAACTTCTGAGGGGAACTTTGAGCTTGGGAAAACTATGACTATCGAGAGCTTAAATTTTAGTTTTCGTAAACTTGCTAATTTTTCAATTTTTGAAAAAGAAAATTCTAACTTTTCTTGTATTTCTAAAAGTCTTTGAAAAAATTAGTGCTTGGTATATTTTTTCTTAATATTTGCCTACTTACTTTTCAATCTCCGGCGCACAATGGACAAAATCATGATCCCAGAACTTGTAGACTGGATTCTTGATCAGCTCGATGAAAGTGATCAACAATCCCCATGGATGGGGCCGATTAACAATCAGACGCTCAAGCAAAACTCGAGTGATTTGTTCCTGTGAAAATAAATTTACAAAATCAATAAAAAGAATTTCATCCTCACAAGAATTCAATCAGCAAAATCCAACCTGAATGGCCTCCGAGTTGGCCTCAACGAAGAGATACAACAACACACAGCTAAAGTAATGCGTATGACTGTTGGGATAGCGCAACTGATTGGCCACGGCATTCAGGAAGAGATATCTTCCCTCATTGTCCAGATCTACGGCCAGATTCTGGAAGATGTCCATGTGGGCGCTGTGAACGATTGTCGTCATGTTGGGGACGAGATTCTTCGATCTGAAAAAGCCAAAAATCAAAACATTCAGGACCTTATTTCAAGATGAAAACGAATTAGGCCATTTGACATGTCTTTGCATTTTCTGAAAGTTCTTTTATCCTGAATAACATATTAAAATTTCAAGAGAATCGGTCGATAGGTTCACGAGATATCCGAACTTGAATTTTTTCACTCACCTAATCAATGTGATCGCCTGATTTCCCACATAGAGCACCAGAGCATTCATAAGTGGGATGTTGTATCTGGATCCTGGCTCATTGGACACCTGCAGATGTCCCCTGAGCTCCGACAGGAAAGTCACCGGAGCTCTGGCCTTGAGATACGAATCAAGATCCTTCTTAAAAGTTGCCGGTTGGATGTTTGACACGTAATTCGTGAAAATTCTCGGCGCCGTTGAGATCTCACTCAGCATATCAACCTTCAGATTTGGCGTGAATGGATCCGGGAGACGCATATTCCGTGGGAAAGCTGACAAAATGATGTTTCGCATTTGAATACAATTGGGCGGAATTGCATCGCAGAAGCCAAAGTGATGATCACACAGGAACTCCGGGAAGTCATGAAGAAGAACAAGAAGCACCCGAAGGGTTCCCTTGTACAGCAAAGTCACGGGTTTGGCCAGTTCGGCATTCCGCAAGAAAGGCGCCAAGTACTTGAACAGATCCATCAAGAGCTGAGAATACATTGACCAGCCCTTCTGTTGCGGAATCATCGCCAGGACGCGTCCGATGAAGACTCTGTGGGAAATCAATTCCAGCCAAGAGTAGCAAAAGCCCGGAGCAACTGACGGGCGGATCAGGTGATATGTGTGGCAGAAGGCTGTCACGGTCTGTAATGAAAATTATTAGGGAATTTTTAAAGATCAAATAGAAGTGCTAGAATTCTAGCAGTTTTCCGTGCTAGAAATATTGGAAAATCTGATAAAATTAAATCGTGACTAGGAATGAAATTAGGAGGAAGTTTTCTGGAATTGATCAAGGTAAACATTGTAGTAGTAATATTTTAGGTCGATTCTAGCAGATTATAGAAGTCTGCTAGAAAACTTCCGTAAAACGGTGATCCTCATAAAAATATTAAATTAAGCTAACTTTTTGGTTTGCTAGACATGATTTAATTTTAAATTATTGTTGCAAAACTTATGAAAAGAGAAATCTGCTAGAATTTATAGTTTATGATAAAAATTATTAATACTGACAAAGATATTGCGACCTAAATCATAGGAATTTTATGAGTTTCAGCGTTGTTACGTTTAAAAATGTGTCTTGGAATTCATATTTAATTACTGATGTTTATCAGAAACTATAATTCTAGCAGATTTATCTCATAAGTTTTCTGAGACCTTAAATGAAAATCAACTGAATAATAATAGCAGAAATTTGGTATTCATTATTAGAAGTTGTAGTTCTAGTAGTTTTTAAAACCTAATTTTGAATCACAATCTAAAATTCTAGCAGAAATATAAGTTTTTCTAGAAGCCTTTTGAACCATTTCTAGCAGATTTCCTTCCCTTTAGAAAACTCAAAGCTCAACTCACGTGAAGACTGATGTTCTCCAACACAGGTTCCGGATTGCTCAACTCCAGGAACAGCATAATGAAGAGTCTGTGATAGCCGAGCTGCTGGAAAGCCACTCCTCGTACCTCCTGATCTTGCTGCAAAACACCCACAACAATGCCCAACACCTTGTTCAACAGATTAATCTTCGTTGTGGCATTCCCAGTGTCCCCTGAGTGTTTCACCAGCAACGCAATCAATCGCACAAAGGCGTCAATCCACTGGAAACACTTTGATTTACCCACAGTTGGCATCGTATTGACTTCATTAATATTCGTATAGACCACATCGATGCACAATTGTGTTGCTTGACGGAAGAATCTCGTGATGAGATCATCTGTCTTGAGGATTCCACAGATATTCATCTTGCTGACAAACATCCCAAACACTTTAATTGGATCACGATTGAGCGCTTGATTGTGATAAATATTCACCCAATCCTTGAGCAAATACTCAGTCTTACTGATCAATCCAGGTGGATCTTCCATCTCATTTGTATTTCGCACCTGAACAATCCCCGAATTAATGTGTGGATTCTGCATTCGCTCAATGGACAACAAATTACTCGGATCCTGATTCAATCTGATAATCTCCATGACATGAGCCAATCCCTCAGGTGCTCGATGATGATGCAGAGCAATCCTATTCAGCAGATCAATCGTATTGGCCAAGTCACTCTCGCTCAACATCGTATTCTGACGCTCTTCAATGAAGAAGTGCTGAATGAGTTGCATTGCAAAAGCCACAGCCAAGTAATTATTCCCATTGTCCATCAATTGACTCAGCATTATGTCAAAGTTAGGGACATTTATGAAATTAGACGTGAACAGGAGATCCACCGCCTCCAAATTATATCGAATCTCCTCTCGACATTCAAACAAATACTTCGTAATGATTCGATTTGTCGTAACAGCTCCAAATGCTCGACTATCCTGCATCATCCTCATGACTCTCAAGTGAATATCACGGTACATCTTAATATGCTCCGCATGATCGGGAATATTGACAAATCCATCCAAAAGTCCCTCCACCGCCCTATTGAGCAGTGTAATTGTTCCCATATTGTCCCTCTGGCGACGCGCTTGAACCAAGAAGTCCAACAGAGCCGCCATATTTGTCGTCTGAACCTGCAGTCCAGGCACATTCATTGTGCTATTGAGGAAGGACTCAATCTTACTGCCCAAATCATCATAGGCGCTGGCAAAGTCTGAGCCAGCGAACTGATTTGTCCCGACTGTCTGCTGAGGCATCGGAGCAGTGAAGGTGGACATGGAGATGGGCTCCTGCTGTGAAAAAATCAGAAGAAATCACTCACAATCAGTCATTTTCATCAGAAAACAAAAGAAGAACTAAAAGGAATGAAGAATTCAAAACGATTCCTACGATCTTTTGGAAAGATTGTTTGGAAGAGCGATAATAGATGGACGCACTTGTATGGCGTCGAACCGCCATTTTGAAAACTTAAAATTTTATTTTATGAATATTTTCAAAACTATAGAATGGATCGGAATCAAATTTTATGTTTTATGTTACTGAAGTACTTTTTCTAATTTCGCGATTTTCTAAAATTTATAGAGAAATCGTATTCATTTTGTTCTTTATTGTTTGAACTGTTTTTAGTTCTTTAGTATTAAATGTCAATTAAACTACGTTAAAACACTTTTTAACGGAATAAAACTCGTTTTAACGCGTTTTAACGATTTAAGATGCGTTTTAACGCAATTAAACGCTTTCTAATTCTTTATAACCGACCTAAAATGCATTTTAACGTAATTAAACTACTTATGAACACTTTTTAGCGGTTTAAAATGCGTTTTAACGCAATTAAACTACGTAAAAACGCTTTTTAACGGTTTAAAATGCGTTTTAACGCAATTAAACTACGGTAAAACGCTATTTAACGGTTTATAATGCGTTTTAACGCAATTAAACTATTTTAAAACACTTTTTAACAGAATTAAACTCTGTTAAGCGCTTTTTAACAGTTTAAGATGCGATTTAACTTAATTAAACTACGTAAAACGCAATTAAAAACGATTAAATGTTTTACAACCGACTTAAAATGCGTTTTAATGCAATTAAACTGTTAAAACGCTTCATATCGCTTTTAACCAGTTTAATTCAACGGTCTGTTTTCATTAAGTTGAGAACACTCGCCGGCCATATTGGGAACAGAGGGAAAATCTAGATTAAGAGTCTAACTCTAATCTGAATTTGATCCATTTCTTGAAGAAAATCCGGACTTTCTGTAGTCAAATATATTTGCTACCGCACGTTGTATCATATATGATACATAAATGTATTTTTCTTCATTTTTCCTAAATTTACTGTCATTAATTTCTTCTCTCACCTGGAAGGTTTGCGTGGGCAAAAAGTGTGCCATGTCCTGCTCCGTGATTGGCTGAAATCCTGGAATATTCCTCGCGAACTCATCATACACCGCAAACTGTTCACTCGATATCCCACCAATCTTCAATCTGATCCTCTTCGGCATATTCTCACAGTGATAATTATACACTGCCTCATCGCAATATCTCCTCCCCTCTTGTCTTGTCACCTTCCTGATCTCATAGTCACTCGCCAGTCTCTTGTCAATCTCCGGAATTGCCTTCTCCACTGTCGTCTTCTGGATAATTGCGCACGCCAACTCCATATTGTCTTGCGCCAATTGTGTCGCCGCCGCCTCTACAAACTCCTTATGTTGCGGCGTCACGGCTCCATTAAACGCATTCTTGATGTTTGTCGTCATTGTATGTAGCAATTGCTCACGACACGTAATCATGGCCATTCCCGCCGACAGATTCCTTATCATATAGTGTGCCGCCGTTCTCATACGATTCTCATCTCCATCTAGGGCGAAATCCTTCCTTATAATCTGCTCACACGTCGCCGTGGCGATCTTTACGCTCCTCTCCACCACCGGTGTCATCCAATCCGTCAGCGTTCGCTCAATAGCCGTCCTCACGAGTGGCTTGAGATGCGGCTGAGTGTGCAGGAGGATGATATTGTTGGAGAAAGTGATCAAATTGTTGATACACGAGAAATTCGACACTGAAATCTCCATGTAGCTGAATCTCGGCTCTGGTGGTCCAACAGCCGCACTCTGAGCATCCTGATTGGGCGAAACCGTCACATTTCCGCCACTGGGCGGGGCAACAGGAGTAGGTGGAGCCACTGGGGGCGCTTCCTCAGGCGCCGGCGGAGCATGAATCGGTGCAATTGGCTGAATTGGCTCCTTAGGTTTTCCCGGCTGCGACAGCTGATACTCAATCTTATGCGCTTTCTCGCCATCCTTGAGATACACCACCGGTTTGAGATCCGAAACGTCAATATTGAAATTCTTGCACAAAACCTCAATCTCAAACTTAAGATTCAACTTCAATTCTGGCTCCTGATGCAACTCCGCCAAGACATTCATAATCGCCATCGTCCAGGGATTTGGCGGTTGGAAAACTTTACTTTTCGCACAAGATTCCAACACTTTAGCCACAAATGGGACAACATACAGCAATTCCTGCTGTCCCTTGTGATAAGCCTCCATCAGTAGTGACTTGAGATCAATGTCAACATGAAGGATGGGTCTATTTCTCCCTAGAGTCAACATCCCAAGCCAATGTCCCAGATTCTTCAGCAAACTCCTATCTGAGAAATTTGCAATACTCTTATCACTCCTCAAGAGTACTCTTATGTTTCTGAATGTCTCCTTCGTCACGAGCCTATTGATCTCACTGATCTTGAGTGCATCCAAGAAATTTGAGTACAACACGTGAAAATTCACCTCAATCGAAGCTCTCTTCAGCACCAAATACTGACTCAACCATGGCCAATAATCCTTCGTCATGATCTCCTTCACTTCCTCACATTTTTGCTGCAAATTCAACTGACTCAAGTTATTAAAGATGAACGCCGTCTTCTCTTGCACCGTATCCGGTGGCGTAATGATCTTCTCTTCCCTGTCCTGCGTCGCCACCAGCAACGTATCAATATTTGTGGCATTCGCAATGGACTTCACTCTGGACGTGGTGAGTGTCGCTGAAGGCGTATTCGTCGGATTGGGTGTCTTTGCCGTCGGCGTAGTGGTCAGATTGCTTGTCACTGAGCTACTGCGACTATATAACACCGCCGCAGAACTCACAGGCGGAGCCGAAGTCAACGCTTGTGGCTTAGTCGGTGGCTCCTGTCCATTCGCCCCATACTCCACATAATCAATCAAATGAGGTGGAAATTGATCAAAATGCGGTATTGTTCTCACATGTTCGCAATATTTCTGATAGAGATGCAATTTTGTCTTGAAACGATCCAATGCCGTCACACCAAAATAGTACATCTTCGATCCTTCTGGCTTCCTCAATGCATCAAACACACATCTCAATGCTAAGCCAAGCGACACATATGTTACCACAAGATTCCTCTCGATCATCCCACCAAACAGTTGAGCGGTTATCTGGAGTTCTTTGTCGGGGTATTGGGGGAAGAAGCGATACTCTTCGAACAGATTGCGCAACATACATGTGTAAACCTCATTTTCACAGCGATTGCGCGATTCCTGGAAGCGCTGCAACATGTCCAGTACCTGTTGGAGGACAAATGACGAAATTCCATTTAAAAAGATGATAAAGTGTAAAAATTTGAAAATTATCGATATTATTCCAGATTTTAGATATCCTGTGCCGGTTTGACGTCTATTATCAAAATGGCGGAGTTATTTTAAGGTATTAACTTTGTTTGAGAGAACATTTTACATTTTTTTTTACTGTTTTGAGCATCAAATTGCTTAAAAACTTATATTTAACCTAAAAAGTTTGCAAAAATTAGCGAAAAAATGAATTACTCAGAATTAGACGACTTATCTCGTCTAAAAATGCTGCCATATGACAGTTGTTTGACAGCTCAGTGAAAAGTTCACTGGAAAATTCTTCGGAATTATTGGAATTATCCATCAATAAATCAAGATCAGAATAAATAAGAATGAAATTTTGATGATATTACAGTAACAAAAGTAATTAATCCATTTTAGACAAGAACTGTCAACAAAAAAACCAATTTTTTCCATTTCTAGAGTCACTATATCAGGTTTTAAATGTCAGTGTAGCGATAAGAAGAAAAATATATTAATAATTATTGAGAAAGACTGATAAATAAGCCTGAAATTCAATTAATCCACTTTTAGACGGGATTAAGCAAAATGGATCTCGTCTAAAAGTGAACTATTTGCATTTTCACATTTCTTGAAAATTACTATTGAAAATTCTTCAAGATCTCTATTTGAAGCACAAATAAAACTGTTTAACTTTAAAGCTCTAAAATGAGTTTTCATAAGATAAGATCAGCAAAATATGGCTTAGTTGCGACTAATCTACTTTTAGACCAGTTTAAACTGGTCTAAACGCACCTAATCACCATTTTTAAGAAGATTTTCGAAGAAATTACGAGAAAAACTTTAAACTTTGAAGGAATAATCTTCCTTCTAGAAAAATCTCAAACTTGCCCTAATCCCATAATTCCCATCTACCTGATCACATGTCAATACTCCTAGTGTAGTGCCTCCACGTGGACTCACCTCGTCAATGGAGAGCGTCGGATGGGGTGGATGATTGTAGATCCGCTGGAAGTAGCTGTTCGCCTCATCCTCCGCCTCCTTTGACACAGTAATCGTGCCATCGGTGAAGAGTTGTTGCGTATTCAGCGCCATCGTGAGCTTGTCCCCAGTCAGTGATGGTGGAATCCTTGGCATATTCACCTGCTGACTGTTTTGCATCGGCATTATGGAGAACGGGCTGTTAGACGGTGCCGTGAGCAGTCGTGATGGTGAAGCTGGAGTGGACATCAGATTCCCCAACACTCCAAAATTGAACGCCCCATTGCCCGGTCCGCCCAAATTCAATCCCGCCATGTTGGACGTGAAGGAATCCACTGAGGGTGTTGAGAAAAATGGTGTCTCAATGGCTCTGTGTTGACGTAAAACCGGCGGCGGTGGTGGTTGTCGCTGTTGCATCTTCATCAGGTTGTTACAATTGGCATTCATCGTCATGATGATCTCATTCAACTCTGGCTGGACATTCCCAATGCAGGCGTGCAAGCAGGATACCATCGTATTCAGTGTCTCATGTGGCAATTGAGCTGCTTTCGGGATCTGATCATCCAACATCTTGGCCCCAACAATCTGAGGGCATCGTCTCTGTAGGAATTTCACCATGACCTGCACAAATGTCTCTCCATGCTCACGTATCTTATCACTCAGCCACTTCTCCAACTTCAAATACTCCCTCCTCGATGCCAGACACGCCAAGTCGATGACAAAGAGAAAAGAGGATCGCACATTAAGTAGATTCGACAGAGCTTTGAGATCCTGAGCCACATCGAGAATCCTTGATAAGCGTGACTGATCATTATCACCTCTGAGATACCAATCACTCATCGAATGCATAATTATGTGTCTCAATGAGGGATTCAGACTCGCCGAATTCCAGGCATGATGCAAAATTGCACCAGAATTTGGATGATTCCCCAAAAAGATCGGAATCAATGTCTGGAAGAGCTCCTGCCTCAGCACCGTTAGCGGTGGATTGATCTGCAGCAACGCCATAAACAGCACATCCGGACAATGTTGAATGGGAACCTTGAACAACTCCATCACGGGCGTGTAGAAGCCATTCTCAGCAATGTACAGCAACACCTCAACCAGATGAAGTGACTTCCACGCAACAATCTCCTTATTATCCGTCTCCGGCGGCGTCTTCAGCAATTCCACAGATACCGATGTAAAAATATAATCAGCAAAGCTAAATATATCAGCATTCTTCAATATCAACGTTATCAACGTCAATTGTCCCTCCGTATTCGTCCAATGCCTGTACAAACATTCAGCCGGGAAGTTCTGGGCCGGTGACATTGCTTGTAGGCCCAAACGAAGTGTCGTTACCAGCAAATTCAATCCTGCTCGATCCTTCAGAGCAAACTCCGGATGATCAAGTCCCACACAGACATCCTTCCAACTCAGATTGGGTACAACCTCCTTGAGCGCCTGCACGAACACCTCAGGCTTCCACGTTGCATGATCCGGGGTAGTTGACCGTCCGGAAGTCTTCTCTTTCGTCTCACCAGTGGCCCCCGTGCCCCCCGTGGCACTCCAGAAAGCCCCCGGTGTTGGCAAATTAATACTACTCTCACTCAAACTACTATGAGTTCGACACATAAGAGCCAGTATCTTCGCCACATCCTGAGCATTAATCTCACGTCCAGTCACTTTCACCAGATGATTCTTGCACTCCTCCACTGACACAGTGAAAGAATATCCAATGTCCATGACTAGATTCGCCCATGAGGTATCCATTATTCCACTTGACATCGTCTGATGCCCACCCACACGATCAGCCGCGATCTCTGTCTCCTCAGCGTACAGTAGCGGTGCTAAAATCAACGGGACACGATCACGTGGGAAATCACGACACAGATGAGTTATAAACTTGTTGTAGATCACGTCAGACAGTCCAAATTGGCTGTGTTTCCCGTGAGAGATCACAGATATGATCACTTGTAGCAATTCAGGGGCGATATCGTTGAAACTTCCCTCCTGATTTGGCCTCGATGGGTCTGCAAAGACAAGCAAATCAAAAACACAAAATTGAAAGAGAATTCCTGTGTAGAAGAAAATAACCAAACCAATTGAGAAGATTCAGTGCCTTTCAAACTCCTAAAATAAAAGATTGATATACAAACCCTATTGTTTAGTAACCTTAATACCTTATTCTAAAATAAATAGTGTTAGTGAATAAAAGACAAAGAAGATATGAGACACTGTGGCACACAACAAATGAGTTTGAAGGATTTAAACAAGAAGTAACAAGTATTTTGTACACAAAAACAAAAACCAATAAAACATCAATAAGTTATTTTTTTTTCTTTTGGACATAAAAATGTGTTAAGAGATGAAAAGCGTGAATATTTACAGATAAAATGATTTTTTTGCACTTTCACCAGCAAAAATAAAGCATGAGTTGACGAGGAACAAAACATAAATTAAACGGGAAAAAGCATGTTGAGAGACATGGATGTTGGAGGTAATTCCAGGGGGGCAACTGATTACAGATAACTGAGTAGACGTGTTTCAAGAAGTCTCCAAAAACTTTAAAGTTTATAAAACACCGAAATCAAAGTAAATAGGTTTGCAAATCGGAGATTTCTTTAGTTTACGGATAAAATTCATGTAAAATTGGTAAATTTTTGACACTTGATAGACGGATTGGAAAGTCTCCAAAAACCCAAAAACTTTATTTATAGAATTATAATAAAACGAGCTGTTTTAGGTTAAAAGTAGCAACTGTGAATAGAAATATCAAACCAAATTATGGTTAAATTTAGGAAGAATTATACGATTAGACATACCTAGAAGAATCATTTAAAATATTTTGGAGACTTTCCAAATATAACAAAATGGCTGTTTTAGCTAAACAACTATTCTTTTCTTTTAGTAGAAAGTTTTTTGTGACATATAAATCAAATTTAAAGCCTTTTTGGCCTTTTTATCGCCTTCAAACTGTATAGATTGAACAAATTTATAGATTTGAATGAATTTTTAAGACTAAATTATTTAGTTTTGCTCAATAAATTTTACTTGGGACCTCGAAATCAAATGAAATTTTGTATTCAATTTAAAAAAGTAAGCTAAAAAATGTTCGAGCGATTCAAATTATTCAGCTGGATTAGCCCACCTTACCTTTTACTGAATGTTAAGTTTTCAAAAGGTATTGGTTTGTAAAGTCGACAAAAGTGAGCAAATCTGTTAGTTTCGATTAATTTTAAAGATCATCCATCGCAAATTGCCAAATATTTAACAGATTTGATTTGATTTGCCTGCCAATAGTCATAATTTGTTTATTGCTGATCATTTTCTTGTTTGGAAAGTCTCCAAAACTAATTTATAACAAGAAATCAAACATTCAAGCAGATTTAGTTGATTTACTACTTATAAACTTGTCTGTTTGATTTTAATCCCTTGAAATTTGTTCTTTGGAGACTCTCCAAAACTGCTTAACTACTCAGTTTACCAGAGAATTGCCCCCTAAATTTCCTTTCTCAACATTTAATGTCACTTTTTTTCTTTAGCAAATAATTGCGAGGGTGATGTTTGAAACCCACTGAATCATCTGACGACTAGAGAAGAAGAAGAAAATGAAGAAAGTCTCCTCACCAATATCAATGTACGACTGAATGAACTTTGGGAGGCAAGTTTTCAAGTGTTGTTCAGCGTATTTGGCAAGTTCTGGATTTGCTGAATGGAGGAGCGAATATGCAATTGCTACTTCTTTTATCTGTGACAAACTCAGCGTTCTGGCCACTGAATTGAGAAAATTTGGTGACAATTTCAGTGTCTGCAATAAAATAGATATTTTAGTTTTAGAGAAACGATTTCTTTTTTGGGAGATGGGCTGGATTGGGCCGGGGGACGGGGGCTGTGGGGGTGGGGATTTAGCGGGGTACCTTTTGTGATGTCGCCGAGAGGTAATTCTCGAAGGTGTAGCAGATTGTGGAGACAAATGATGGTCTGCCGAGGAGGAAGAGTAGATTTCCACAGAGGAGCTTCGCCTGGAGTGAATGCTTGGCAATCTGAGTGTCCCCAAAGTCAATTGCTGAGAATAAACAACGCAGATAATGTCGGTCCGCTTCCAAGCCGAATTCTTCAACGAGCTGCAATTGGGTGTGAGATCCGGGAAGGTTAGATTCGCACGGAAATTATGCGGAGAGAGCACAGAAAAGATGGCTGCCGAGACAAAGGAGGCACGCCGAGAGGCTTACCTTGTCGAGTTGTCGGCTGTTCTTGTCGAAATTCTTCTTGTTGAGGGTAGAAACCAAATAACTGATCTGCGTGAGAGTGAATGACAGAGAATCCTGGTTCATAATTCCATTCAAGCACTCACGAGAGCTTCAAACGCCGTTGAAGCTCTCTCTCGTGACCACGCAATTTTCCCCAAAATCTCAATGGCTTTCTTGTCTCGCAAATATCGTCCGGGGCCCCACATTGGGGCGATTTTATCGTTCACCACACTATTCACAACACAATACACCACCCCACGCAAGTCTCTCACCCGTCGGGGGCGCTACGGAAAGCCTTAAAAATGTGCACAAGAAAAGTTTCTCCACGCAAAGCAAAAATTATCACTTTTTCCTCCTTCGCGATGACGGAACGTTTTAGCCGAAAGTGAAACCCTTCAACGGGCGGCGACGGTGGCGCCACTGGTCTAAAACCGGGCAGCTGTCAAGATAGTTTTTTTTCCCCAAAACGCGGTTTTCGACGCAAGGAAGTTTTCTCGCCTGTGGAAAAAACCATGCCGGAAAACAACAAATGGGACCTCATGTTGGCCCTCTTCATCGACAAGAAGGACATCTTTAAGCGAGAGATTCTGGTCTACCAGAGTGAACTCACCACCGTGCAGCTCCTCTATCAAGTGCCCGTTGTCCGGTAAGTCGCCCCCGCGGACGTCCTTTCCCGCTTCGCCCCCCGCGCTTTAACTCTGCTGTTTCTCATTTTCCGCACAGGCAACTCTTCTCCCGCTGGATCCAGTCACTGGCGGTGAGTAATAAGCGCAATGAGGATCAGAGCAAGTTGTTCCGGGAGCGCGGGAATGAGCTGTACAAGAGCAAGCCGCCCAAGTACAAGGAGGCCATCGAGTTCTATACGAAAGCCATCTATCATGCGCCCAGCAACAGTGTTGAGCTTGCCCTGGCGCACGCCAATCGGGCAGTGGCCCTCATGGCGGTGAAATACTTCCAAGTAAGCCCCAAATTCCCAGTCACGAGACTCGAACCGGAAAAAAACTCTCAATGCGTTCTCAATTGTTTTTTCCTAGGAGGCCTACGATGACTGCGAGATGGCAGTGAAGTTCTCCTATCCCAAGGAGAACATCCTCAAGGTGCTGTTCAGGCTGGCGGCATGCTCGGCAGAGTTGAGGGATCGCAATCTCCTGCAGAAGGACATCAAGTCCATTGAGAATGAACTGAAGAATCACAAAAATCACAATCCGCACATCAAGAAATGTAAGATTCGATGATTTCTTATGGTTTTGTGGCGGAGGAAGGGTTCTAATGATCTCTTTTGGGGTGCTTTGCAGTGATGGAGTACAAAACGAAGCTGCAGGATCTGAAGAAGTTCGTGGAGGAGTTCAAGCAACAGCAAAAACTGCCATCGAAGAACATTGTTGAGTAAGTATGGGTGTTTAATTTGAGATGGAGAGGAAATTTGGGAAGATAAACTGGTTATACTCGTTTGGCTGAATTAGAAATTAGCTAAATTTGCAGATTTATGGGGTCAAATTTAAAAAATTGCAGAAATTTTGGCGATTTGCCCAATTTAAGGCTACATGTGAATATTTTTAGGCGAAAGAAGAAACAGAGTTGATAATTTGTTGAAGAATTTAGGCAATTTTTCTTTTTTAAATTTGAATTTAAAGAGAATTTGCATAAATTCAGGCAAAATGGAAGTAGATTTGCTGACTTGTTGGTAAACTTGGACAGTTTTTCCGAGCTTAAGCAAAATTTAAACAATTTGCATAAATTTTGGCGATTTATGTGAAACATAAAGCAATTTGCCAAATTATGGGGCGATATCTGTTCGCTTTTGCTTAGTTTTTGGCGTAAAAAGAATAATTTTTCTGAGTTTATGCAAATTTTTATTTAATTTGCATAAATTCAGGCAAAGTGTAAGAAGATTTGCTGATTTGTTAACAAACTAGTGCGGATTCTCAAAGTTTTAAACAAAATTTGATAGAAATTTGTGGAATTCACAACAAAATAACAATTTGATGATAAGACTTGGGGAATTCTTATGTGAATTTGCATAACTTTAGGCAAAACAGATGCAAAGCTGCTGATTTCTAGAGACAATTAAATCTATTTGCAGAGCTTAAGACGAAGTTCAACTCAAATTGCATAACTCTAGGCTAAATATAAGCAGTTTGATCGATTTTTATAGACAAAATAGCATTAATGGAACTAATAAATGAAAGATTTTCATCAGTTTGCATAAATTACACCAATTTGAAGCAAATCAATTTATTCATATACAAAAGTTTCCTTTTGACGGAATTTTCATAACAAAATCAAAGTCAAATTGCATAACTTTAGGCGAATCAGATGCAAAGTTCAGAAAATTTGCATATTTTTGGGTAAAATTTAAATATTTCTGCCAAACATTGTAGCTAAAACTATCTGAATATTTAGAAACTCGAGGTATTTTCTTGCTTAAAGATTCTCTATTTTATGACCAATTAATTGGCTCTCTTGTGATCCCAAAAACCTTAGAACTATTAAATCTGCTCACTTAATGAGCAAAACAGGTGATTTAAACAAATTTGGAGTGTTTCCAAATGATTAATTGATCTCTAATTAAAAAAAAAAATAGGAAGTACACGGAGGAGCAGGGACGATTCATGACGGCGGCTGAGAAGATAAAGCGTGACGATGTGATCCTCACTGAGAGAGCCTTTGCCTTTGTGCCTGTCTATGAGAACTATCCGGACGACACGATCGACACAGACTGCCAGAATTGTGCCAAAGTGAACATTGTCTCCTTCCCGTGCTATGAGTGCTACAAGGCGACCTATTGTTCGACAAAGTGTCGCAAGGAGCATGAGGCGATTCATGGTGTGGAGTGTTTTGGCTACAAGAGGAATCTCTGGTACTACATTGGGATTGCTCACTTGTCCGTGCGCACCTTCCTCGTGGGCTTCCCGGAGTTGCTGGAGCGCCTGGAGAATGAGACCAGCTGCTCATTGCCGGAATTGTGGCGAAAGACACGCGAATTGAGCGCCGATGAGACGTTCAAGTATGGACGGGTTTTGCGTTTGGTGAGCAATTTTGAGAAGATGAGCGAGTCAACGGACTTTATCAGATACTCCTTAACCGCCACAATGCTCACGGTGTATTTGCGTGAGAACACAAAGTTCTTCGATCAGATGCCGCCGATGTGCGAGAAGATCCTGGAGAGTCGACAGAAGTGGGAGGTGTTTGTCGGATCACTCATTATGCTCCATATGGGACAGTTGGTGAGTAATGGACACTCAATTACGGATCTGAGAACGACTCTCGCATCGGAGATCGATTGTCTGGATTCGCACAATATGATGGTGAAAGTGGGAAAGTTGCATTGCTATGTGCGAAGCATGAGAATCTTCACGGGACTCTTTCCGCGCATCAGCATGTTGAATCACTCGTGCAATCCCAATGTGAGAAATAGTTTTGATCGTGATCGACTCACACTGAGCGCCACGAGGGCGCTGGCGAAGGATGCGGAGATCTACAATTGTTATGGGCCGAGCTATAAGCTCATGAGCACGGCGGACAGGAGGAAGGGTCTTAGGGAGCAGTACTGCTTCGAGTGCTCGTGCGAGAAGTGCAGCCAAGAGCCAGAGGATCGGGTGAGTTGATTTCGGTTTTTATTATAGAATTTTTTATTGGAATTCATACAGTTCCTTTTTTTATATTATAAAAATTCGGGTAGAATTTCTCATGGAATCTCAGAATATAGGTTAATCCACTTAAATTCCCCAATTCTCTTTCCCCAGTCATATCATCAGTACTACATTTGCGAGAAATGCAAGAATAAGATCTACATTGACGAGTCAAAGAACTTTTGGTGGCGAAATCTGGAGTTGAAGCCCAAGATTGATTGCGAGGCGTGCGGACTGCGAGTGAACTTCAGCTGGTTCAAGCTCTTCATGTCGCATTTGGGTGAAATTGAGTCTGAGGGGAAGGTTGGCAACTCCTTTGCCAAAGTCTGCGACATCTACGTGTCCACGGACAAGAGTATGGGCATCCACAATGAACTGAGACAGGATGTGGGCATCATGATCCTGTGCCACTTTATCCCCTTCCTCAGTGAGTAGATTTTTTATGCTTTTGGATGAGATTTTGGGTATTTTATTTGGGATTTACCTAAATTTGCAGCAGAAATCTTAGTTTCTTGCAGAATTTCGTTAAATTTCTAGCAGAACTTTAAGTTTCTAGCAGACTTTTGTTAATTTTCTAGCAGAATTTCATAGAATATCTAGAAGAATCTCACTTAAATACTTTAATACTAATATAATTAAATTTCTCTGCAGGTTCCTACGTGACGTTCAATGAGAAACTCACGCAAATCGCCACGGAGCTGTTGAAGTTGCGAGAGGAGAAATTTGGCATTTACAGCATAGAGTTCATAATTGCCAGCACATATTTGTTGGACCTGATGGCGTTGCAGCGAAAGTTAAATCTCAAGACGAACACAGATTACAGTGTGAATCACATTAGGAAGGCATTTCAGATACTGTCGCAGGACACTCAGGCCATTCTCAACAGCTACATCAGCTGCAACATCGTGAACGACAAGTGAGCACATTTTTTTTTCTTCATCACCAACTAATCTCGAGTACTTGATCCTTTCATTTTGAGATCCTCTCGCCCCAATCACGCCTCAGATCAATTTATTATCCCCTCAGACGGAGGAGTTGATGGGCGGAGAGAGAGACTTGGCTTCATTTTAAAAGTGTAGCTACAGCAGAAGTTAATTTGTAAAAAGTCAATTTGATTCTTTTGATATAAAAATGTGCTGAAAGATGAAGATAATTTATTTGATTTGCTACAAAATAACTTCGTTGAGTTCCTGACCCGAAAATTCACTCAATTTCCCCTCAATTTGTTAAATTTCTCCTAGAAATTTGTCGAAATTTCTCCTAGAAATTTGTCGAAATTTCTCCTAGAAATTTGTCGAAATTTCTCCTAGAAATTTGACGAAATTTCTACTAGAAATTTGACGAAATTTCTACTAGAAATTTGACGAAATTTCTCCAGGAAATTTGACGAAATTTCTCCAGGAAATTTGATGAAATTTCTCCTAGAAATTTGTCGAAATTTCTCCTAGAAATTTGACGAAATTTCTCCTAGAAATTTGTCGAAATTTCTCCTAGAAATTTGACGAAATTTCTCCTAGAAATTTGATGAAATTTCTCCTAGAAATTTGACGAAATTTCTCCTAGAAATTTGACGAAAT
>CAKKOB020000947.1:8253-31315 GCA_918844115.2 Phlebotomus perniciosus | reverse complement strand
TACGCACTGACAGACAGACAAACATTTTGGAGATGGGTATTTTCGGACTCCTGGAGTCACGTCCGGTCGAGATTTAATGGTTTGGGGGTGATCAGGCCAATTCAGATATGCACACTTGGCTTTATGTATTAGGATAAAAAAATTATTTGAAGTTAATTTCATATTGTGGATGGATCTACAAGAGCTTTATCAAATGATGCAATATTTAATCAATGCGAGATAATAAATACGCTTATATATGGATGAAAACAGACAAGTAATAAAAACCAATAATTCATCAAAAATGGTAAATTTTGCGCGAACTTCCTGTGGCCACTGGTGGGTTAAAAAGGTTAAAAGTCTTAATTTTAAGCCTTTTGTTTATTTATTCTTCCTCAAGAAGGTTTATCTGTGTGGGAAATGTTAAGCTACTTACTGGCGAGAAAACTGGGTGTCCATTTCTTGACTGGCGCCACGGGTTTTTCCGACTCCTCGCGCTCCTTCTCCTGCATATGCTCATACAATTTTCTCTGGTTCTCCCTGAACTGCTTCAAAGGATTATCGAATTGCCGGTAGTATTGTAGGACTTCTCGCACATCATCAACTTCTGACACCGCGACTGTCTTGAGGAAAGCCACCAAATCGAATAGCGTTGCGTCATCATCGTTGCCCGTCCATCTGGACACATTGAAGGTGTTTTCCGGATGAAGTTTCGTGGAATTGGGATCCCAGTCAATGACAATCACTTTGCTCAAGGGTCTGTTGAGGTTGTCCAGGTTCTTCACGTGATGTCCATCAACAAAGTGCGTGGCATCTCTCACGAGACGATACATAATGTAACCATGAGGATCAAGAGCATCAAGAATGGGGAAGACAGTCATGCCCTGATCCGCTGTGTAAACGACTATTTCAAAGTGTCGCGCCAGTTGCTCCAGGAAGTTGTCCACGCCGGGTCGCTTCTTAAATCTCCAGCCAGTTTGGTAAGTCCAATCCGGATGTACCAAGACATCCTTCATCTCCAGAACTAGTGTGTAAGCTGGTTGAATGTATGGCGGCTTCACGGGATCAGGCAGAAGTTTCTCCCGTGAAGGTTCCTGGATCATCTTCTGGTAGTACGTGAGGGATTTCCACATTCTCCGGAAGTATTGTTGCACGACAGGCATTTTGCTGAATTCGTCCTCAATAACTTTCCCAGTGGCGTCCCGCTCGGGAGCGCCTAGGTCATATATTGCCCAGGCTCCCATAATCCCCGCCGACGCACCAAACACCATAAAGCCAATCTTCATGTGCTTCCATGACTTCTCCTTCTCCTTTTTGCTGTCTTCCTCCTGTTTCTTGCGCTCCTTCTCCAGTTCCTGTGGACTCTTCTCCGGCACCGCTGTGTGCGGGAAGAGCTTTGTGAGGAGTTGTGGTCCAGCCTGAGCCTCCTGATTTGACTTATTCACTGCAAAATAATCAAGGAATTCCCATGAATCCCTCTCCTTGTGCTTTTAGCTTCTCATAACCTCACCTTCGGCAGCATAGTTCCGTGTTTGTGGGATGATATTTCTGACTATACGACTTGATTTAAAGAGTCCACAATGGGGCGTCGCTGGGGCAGTCACTCTACTTAATTGCAAATGCCGGGATATTGATAAAATACATCTTTGAGCCATAATAAACACTTTCACCCCCCAGAAAAAATATCTCGCTCTCCGGAGACTGTTATACAAAGTTCTCTTCTACGCCGACTGCGCCACCAACGGATTAATTTACAAAGTTCCTCATCCCGCCGGAATTTAGAATAAAAAGAATGGAAATTTTTAATAATAAGATACAAAAAAAAACAAATTATAGGTACATTTTATGTTTTATATTTGATTACGAATATTTAACACATGAAATATATAGAAGTATGGTTGAATGCACTAAAATCACTAAAATAAATCTGTAGAAAATAGACTGCAAATAAATAAACACTGGATTCACTTTTAAATCTTATATAAACTCCCGCGAAAATCATTCCTTTCAGTTCTGGGAATAGAAAAGTGAGGAATGTTCTCCTACTATCATGTCTCTCACATCTAGAATTAATCATGATTTCGTGACTTGAGGAATCTCTCTGGCAAGAGATTTACAATCTCTCAATTATTTACATATATAGAAGACAATCTGAGCTCTCCTCTGATGGCAATTCAAAGTCCTTGGACACAGATATAGAATCAGAAAAAAACACTCAGTAAATTCTTATGACTTGGAAATATCCCTTCAATTTGGTGTGGTGTTCCGTTTGGGCGTTGACGGGGGAAGATCCATCGTTTTGCACACCCATCCGGCAATATCAACATCCTCTCGTTCATTCTTGATCCAAGGGTGGTTCTAAAAAGGCAAAGAGAGGAGATTAACTTGGCAATAAGGATTTTTGTCTTAAAATTTACCATCAGAGTCTTGAGATCCGCCCTCTCGTCGGGATTCTTCTTCAAGCACTTATCGACAAAGTCTTTAAACTCCTCGGAAAAGTTCTTGTGCTCCAACTTTGGCGGTGGCTCATTGACAATATAGTCCAGAAGCTCAAAGATCGCCATCGGCTTAGGCTCAATGATGGAAGAACTGCTGTCTTCACCATTCTCCCCGAAAATCGACTCCAGCATCTTGGCATCTGGCGGCGGAATGGGATACATCCCGATGGCCATCTCCACCAGTGACAGTCCCAGCGACCAGATGTCCGATTGCACGGAATAGTGCGTGCCTTGGAGCCTCTCCGGCGACATGTAGCTCCGTGTGCCCACGAAGGAGTTCGCCATGGAGTCAATTAGCTGTCCAGACACACCAAAATCACAAATCTTGATCTCACCACTGCTGTTGACGAGGATGTTGCTCGGTTTCACGTCACGATGCATAATGGCGTGCTTGTCCCTCAAGTAGCTGAGCCCCTTGAGCACAGCAAATGTGATCTTTGCGAGAATTGCCTCGGGAATGCGTCCGGCACGCTTCAGGATGAGATCCAAGGAGCCCCCATCCATGTACTCCATACAAATGCTGATCTCACCGTCATTCGTGAAGGCACCGTAGAAGCCCACAATGTGCGGAAAGTTACACTCGTGGAGCACCTTCAGCTCCCTGATGATCTGCTTCTTGATGGCCGGCTTCACCTCCAGGTGGATCAGTTTCCGTGCCATAATGAGCTGCGTGGGCATATGACGCACCTTCATCACTACACCTCCGTTTCCGGAACCCAATTCCCCCAGCTTCTCGAGATCCTCATCGCTCAGCTCTCCAATCTTCTCTTTCTGGCTGAGGAAGACCTTGATCCTCTTGCGTGCTGTATCGTCCATCTCCAGCTCCTCCAGTGTTTCCGTGAGCGCCTCAATGCTCGTCTTTTGCTTCCCGAACATCTGCCTGTTCATATTGGAAGGATTCGGCGAGAAGGGACTGCAAGAAAAGAGGCCATGAGGAACTCGGCAGAACTTGAGAAAATCATAAATACATACTCTGAACTCGAGGGGGTGCGAATCGGAGGGGTGGACTGAGGCTGTGGCAAGGCGGAAGCTGTCACGGCTCCGGGCGGCAGAACCAGCCCAAATTTATTCTTTGTCATCTTACTCATGATTCTCCGGCCACACTTGCTCACGTACGCAGCCAACTGATGCACAGATTCCACCCCGACAGATTATTTGCGCCCTAAAATGCGAATAATTCAAGGGATTTTTCACCCAAAACAAAATCTCTTGTCTAATGAATCGATGACTACCACCGACAATCACCAGCGCCGCCCGTGACGGGGTTCTGAAATAAAAATTCCCGTTTTCCGGAAAAGAAAAATCGTAAAAAATATACATAATCGATTTTAAAGTGATTTTGGAACAAAAAGGGACAGAAATAACTCCGCTTCCGGGTTTTCAAGCAGAAAGAGAACAAAATACCTTGATAAAAGCTCCACTGTGTAAATAATTTTTTTGGACACGGAATATTTTTCGCGCAGTGTAATTCCGAAATTTTCGTCAGAATCACAGCAGTGTAGTGAAACGTCAAACGTGAAAAAAATGAAGGAATTTTACTTGAGTTTTATATCGTAAAATAATGGGTGCTAAAGACTCCAAACCATCCTGTATTAGCTATGAGGATGCCATTAAGCGCGGTTAGTAAAAAATCTGATAGAAATCCACTCTCGTCCCGCTCAATTTCCATGAGAAAATCACAACGCAAAAATTTACATTTCCCCCACCCCTTCACACCTTACTCGGCCCTTGACAGGTCTCCGACGCGAAATTTTTCGCGATTTTCACGTGAAAATGCATATTTTTACACGTGAAAATGGCAAAATGTAATCATTTTTAAAGTATTCCATTCAAGTGACGCGTCTCCACGAAAGAAAGTTAAATAGTTCGATAATTGGGTGCTAATTGGCCTCCCTCTCTGTCTCTTTGCAGTCTCGGACACTGAGTTGAAGCGAATAAAGGAGGCATTCAAGAGATCTGCCGGCACGGGAAACACCTGCCTCAGCAAATGTGCCTTCATCCAGGATGTCCTGTGCGAGGGAGTGCCTGCAACAATCGCCGAGTGCCTCTACACGGCGTGCGGTGGCACACAGAAGGGCATATTCTTCAAGGAGCTCATCTGTGGACTCGTGTTGTTGGCCAAGGGAACACAGGAGGAGAAGATCCGTTTCCTCTTCAACCTCTACTGCAACGAATCCGGCACTCATGTCGTCAAGCATGATTTTATCAGAGCCCTACAGACGGAATTGCCACAGCAGGCCGTGATTAACAACAACAACTGGGTGTCGCTCTTCGGCCAGACGGATCGGGTGACGTTTGAGCAGTTCAAGTCATGGATCACTATCCATCGCCAGGGAACGGTGCTGGCGCGGTGGCTTCTCGTTGAGCCACTAGTGAATTTGAGCTCAGAACTGGAAACGCCAACGTTCTTTCAAAGTCTGGCCGGAGTGACTCACCTGGAGGAGCAGGACATCCGAGAGTTGGAGAAAGTATTCTGGCGCCTCAAGGGCTCAGCAGCCACCGGACAGTTGGATCTTGAGAGTGTGAGTCCTTTGTTGAGCCCACCAGTGCCCAGGAATGCTCTCGCTGGTGTGTTTAATGCCTTCGATGAGAACCGCGATGGACACATTGACTTCAAGGAGCTCTGCTGTGGCGTCAGCGCCGCCTGTCGTGGACCCAGCGTGGAGAGGAGCAAGTTCTGCTTCAAAGTCTTCGACACGGATCGCGATGGTGTCCTCAGTCACGATGAGCTAAAGCAGATGGTGGATGTGCTGCTCTTTGTGGCGCAGGAGAGCAATAATTTCGCCTTCTTCAGGAACATGACCGCCGAGACGGTGATGAAGGAGCTGGCTGAGAGGGCAGAGAAAAAGCAAGAGGCCTTTGTCTTCAGTCAGGAGGACTTTCTCATGTGGTGCATCGAGAGCTCATTGAATCTGGTGGCGCAATTTCTGGAGCTCCTCTTCGAGGTGTGTCACATTGTCTTCGGACTGAAGCCCCAATGTCGTCACATGGAGTATGACATTGTGAAGGGTTGGTTGTCGCGCGAAGTGAAACGAGGCTACAAGATTGGGCAGTTTTGGTACCTCATCTCGTCTGAGTGGTGGCAAAACTGGCTCCACTACACCCAGAATGTGCCCCCATCATCGTGCTCCCACTGCAAAGTGAGTCGCAGTGGCAGTTCCGGTGCCGCCGCGAGTGGTTTCGACGAGGCCGTTGTGTGTGATGAGAGTTTCACGTCTAATTCCACGGAGTCCATGGGAGATCTCCTCACTGCTGCCGATTCTACGAGTCTGGGATCGTGCAGCAGTGGAATCTCCTATGGTAGGACTGTGTCAGTGACGCCAGGACCCATCGACAATCGCTCCCTGATTGCCGCGACCATTTACAAGAATGTACCAACGCTTACAGGTAAGGTTATCAGTCTCTAAGCGTTATCAGGGCCTCAAGATTAAATGGTGAAAGTCATAGAAGACCCCCTGTAAATGCTAAAACTATAGCCTCTAAAGAAATCTTATCTACTCTCGGCAATCCCCTCTATACACGCGCTCCATCAGATAATTTTCTGATATTTTGAATATCAAATACGACTTTGAGTGGAAAAACCAACCATTGTTTTCAATCCACTGACCACAAAGTATTACGTACAAAAAAAACGACGTATATATCTCAATATTTGGATATGTAAATGCAATTATTTTTGGGGAACTAAAAGGAAAATATTAACAGCTGTGAATGATAAGACATTATGAAAACAAGAGAGGTTTTTGTGTGGGAGTGGTTAAGTAGGTCTCTGTTTTAAAACAACTCGCATTGAAGCCATTCTTATCAATTTGGCGATATAATTGTTGTATAATTTATAAATATTGTGGCTTTGTTTCTCGATACACTTATGGAGTTTCCCGAAGCCACAGAGAGAAGGAATGATTTTTACATATTTTTTTTTTATTAATTGCGGTTTCTATAGATATATGCGGTTAGATGGGCTTTAATGAGAAGAGACGAAACGTTTAAGATAAAACTTCAATCAAGCATAACTAAGAGAACAACTTGACCTGAAAGACTTGAAATTTTCCAAAGAATTTCCAAAGACATGAATAACTAAAGCACTAATCCTTGAAATATTTCGTTGTGCATTTAGACGTAAGATCTCCTTTGAGGATGTTTACTGTCCATATCGGCGAAACAACATTATTAATGTTTGACTAATTTCAGGTGAAGGAGGGCGATTGAAGAGAGACTCGACGTTGGCACAACACCGTGATTTTGAACTGGTGCCGGATTCACTATGGAAGGCGCTGGCTCTGTGGTATCAGGGACCACTGCCGCTGCCGCGTCAAGTGATCCAACCGCCTGGAAATCCGGATGTCGAAGTGGAACTCTATCCGCTAAATTTACGAATCCTTCGCCACCACTATCCGCCGAATCAGACACCACAGCAGCAGCAGCAGAGCTCACTGGGCTCTAATGCGTGGGGTATCGTGTCCGGTGGCTATGGGGTGCTCAATACACCGAGTGGCGTCACGGCGGCCAGCCTTGCGTCGAATATGCAGCCGCCAAAGAAGTATCTCGCTTATATGGCGGCCTTCAGCAAGTTGGCCACAGTGAAGCAGGTGTGTGAATTCCTCTGTCAGCGCTTGAAGTTGCGTCAGGAGGATGTGAGACTGTGGCATGTGCTGGGCGGAAGTCAGTCGGGTAACAGTATGGCTGAGATGCCGTATTTGCTGGAAGAGGACAAGGCGACATTGCAGGAGCTCATGATACACGATAATGATCAGCTGTTGCTGGAGTGCAGGAATAAGGATCTCACGTGGCCAGAGGAGTTGAGTGCTCTGACGATTTCGGGCGCGAGTGCTGTGGGTGCTGGACAGGAGAGACGCTCAACAGTCGCCTCCATTCACTCAGTCCATCCGGCAGGAGCCACTGGACTCCACAATTTGGGCAACACCTGCTTCATGAATGCAGCTCTGCAGGTTATGTTTAACACTCAACCTCTGGCCAGATATTTCCAGCAGGACATGCATCTCTATGAGCTGAATATGGCCAATAAGTTGGGCACCAAGGGCCAGCTGGCCATGAGATACTCAGAACTGCTCAAGGAGGTGTGGACAGCCTCGGCGAGATCCATTGCTCCGCTCAAGTTGAGATTTTGCGTGACGAAGAATGCTCCACAATTTGCCGGTGGTGGTCAGCATGATTCTCAAGAGTTTCTCGAATGGCTTCTCGATGCTCTCCATGAGGATCTCAATCGTGTCATGGAGAAGTCCTACTCGGAGCTCAAGGACTCAGATGGGAGGGCGGACAATGTGGTGGCGGCTGAGGCCTGGTCACAGCACAATGCCCGGAATCAGAGTATTGTCATTGATCTCTTCTACGGTCAGCTCAAGTCAAAGGTGACGTGTCTGGGTTGTGGAAAGGACTCAGTTCGCTTCGATCCTTTCAGTTTGCTCAGCCTTCCACTGCCTGTGGAAAACTACACCTACTGTGAAGTTCTAGGTACGTGAATTGTAATATGTTTTGAAAATAGGTTCTTATTATTTGTTTTTGGTTTTTCTAGTGATTTTCCTCGATGGTTCTGTGCCAATAAAGTACGGATTGCGCCTGAATTCTGATGCCAAATATATGGAATTGAAGATGGAATTGTCTCATATCTGCAATCTCGATGCAGACTTGATGTTATGCTGTGAAATCCTCGAGTCTCAGGTCAGGACAATTCTCATGGATGATCAGAAGGTTAGAGCGTCAACAGCGACAGAACTTTATGTGTATGAACTGCCAAAGATGGGGGGAAATGAGCGATCACTGTGCAATTCTGAGCTTGGACTGAGTATTGAGAAGGGATTGAAAGATATCCAGAGACATCAAGGTGAGTATTATAATTTTCTATTGTGTCTGAATTGTTGGTAATTTTCTTTTTTTATTATAGGACTTTTCACATCAGCTGATAACTACCAATCGACGATTTCCTCGACAGTGTCATCGATAACGACATCCTCCGAGGACACAGCTTCAGGCCAACCCCTCACCGGTGGTTCAACAGCCTCCGGGGACAATGCCACGGTGGAGGAGGACCCATCAGCGCAAACACCAGCAGCCACAGTAAGGAAGACATCCGCGGAGATTGAGAGGAAATCATCGAAGGTAAGCCGGTGCTTAGGAAACACCCTCTGCATGCCACAGACTCTGTTATGCTTCAAGGTATGGTAAAAGAGAACACTGGTTTTTTTCAAAATTATTTTTTAGTAGTTGATTAGATGTTAGATGGATTTTTGCTGTACAGAGTTCAAAGAAGCTGCATTTTTTTCTTTTGAATTTTTAGTATGATTACTAATTTTGTGGTGGAAGATTTTCAATGACTTTTTGACAAAAAAAAAGAGAAAGAAAAAGAAATTAAAATTTAGGATAATTTTCTTCACTTTGTAGCAAATGGACATGGGCACTAGTCCGGATAATGCCTTCGTAACGCCAAATTATGTGCCGAACAAGACTATTTCAACGACAAATTTGCTGACGTCTGCTGAAAGGAGTGTTGAACTTCCGGTGGCCCAGCAGAAGGACAATGACTCAGACGCTAGTGATGGATGTGATCGATGCGTGAGCACTTTTGATGGGCAAACGGGCAATTTTCCACCTAATGGTCTTCGTCGGATGACACGGCAGAAAGCATCGAGATACTTGGTGGCTGTTCATCGGCAGCTCAGTCGTCAGGATACGTATTTTCTGTCGTATCATAAGACAAAACCACATCTCTTCGGGACACCATTGCTCATTCCCTGTCACGAGGGCAGCTCCAATAAGGATCTGTATTGTGCCGTTTGGCTTCAGGTGGCACGATTACTCAGCCCACTGCCGCCAACGCCACCCGATCGAGCTAACCACGCCACAGATTGGTAAGTCCCGCTCTCTTGACATTGACCATAAAAAAGTGCCTGGAGAGTAATCGCTTGAGATTATCAGGGTGGGATTGATAAAATACCAAGAACAATTGACTTTATTATTCATACTTGGGTGACCTTTCTCATCAAACTTTTTTTTCGAGAAGAATTTTCTGTTTTCTGTTTGCTGGAGACAAATATTGAATTAGATTAATCAAACACTCATCATCCACTCAATGCTAGGCATTTTCTCAGAAGCTTAATAAGGTAATGAATTGAGAAGATGTCTATATATGGGGTAAACATGGCGGGGAAAGAGTGTTGGAATAAAAAATCGTGGATGATGGTTTTGAAAATGTAATTTAGGGGTTCTTTGAGGATCATTAGATTCTGGAAGATCGCGCAGATGGTTAGGTGCTGGTTTTGAGATCATGTAGATACGGATTCTTATGTTTTTGATTGTTCAGTAATTCGATGGCAAATAAGAGTTTTCCAGTTTTTTTCTCTTTAGGCAAGTTATTATCAGAAATTTGTCTCTTACCAAGTCTGACAAAGCAATCTTCAGGGAAATAAAAATAGAATTAAAACTTGCTAATAAGTTTCTTTGAGGTAAATTATCGAAATTTCTTCTATTAGTATCAATAAATACGTGTAAAAATCAAACAAAAGAATTATAAAGACCATACGATTTAGACTTTTTTCTTGTTGTGGTTCCCCATTGAGAGGGCCGATATACTATCTGAGGCTTGAAGTCCATCAAGATATAGAAGAATGAGTGCAAATTTAAGCAATTATCTCATTTAACTCAATTAAGAATTTATTTTTGTTTGGGTTCTTTTCGTTGGTTACACAATAGTTCTCGGGGCGACAATAATAAGGCAAAATGATGTGTAAAAATTGCGAGGGTAACCCATATTTCCGTTTTTTGCTGCCTCAGTGAATTGTTTGCATTATTTATTTGATACAAAATTTGCGGGTGTATTTTTAGCCAATTAGGAATTCCTATAATATAAAATATTCTCTTCTGACCTTCCAGCGATGATAGCTTGGGCTATGAGTTCCCCTTCACGCTGAGAGCCGTGACGAGTGGCGGCAGGATATGCGCCCTGTGTCCCTGGTTCCGTTTCTGTCGCGGCTGTGAGATATCGTGCAATAATGATTCACTGATAAGTGGTTTGATGGCGACGCAAAATACTATGTCCAGCACAGCGTCCACACCGATTATGTCACATCGGGATCAGGTGCCGAGATCGTCGATTCACAGGAGAACACAGAGTGAGATTGGCTTGAGCGGTGATCAGGTGACGCCGATTGATCTGAGTGCGATCAGTATAGCCATCGACTGGGATCCCACGGCGTTGCATTTGCGCTACCAGAGCACGCGAGAGAAGGTGTGGACGGAGCACGAGAGTGTGGCGATGTGTCGGCGACAGCAGACGGAGCCTGTGGATCTCAATCACTGCCTGAGGGCGTTCACGAGCGAGGAGAAGCTGGAGCAGTGGTACTATTGTAGTCACTGCAAAGGGAAACAGCCCGCCACGAAGAAGTTGCAAATATGGAGATTGCCTCCAATTCTCGTGAGTTGTTTGTTTTTATCTTCCGATTTTTTATTCATTTGATTTTAACTATTTTTTTTTTGTTTTTCTCGGCAGATTATTCACTTGAAGAGATTCAATTTTGTGAACAACAAATGGGTAAAGTCGCAGAAGGTTGTCAATTTCCCTTATGACGAATTCGATCCTACGCCCTATCTCGCATCTGTGCCTCAAGAGACAATCCTGCGACATCGTGAACTGTTCACTGCGACGATGGAGGAGAGAATCGATGAGAATTGTGTGTTTAGTCCATCTGCTGGTGCTAGGACGACAGACGAGAGGAAGTCGTGCATGGAGAATGGGACTGAGATTGGTGCAATGAAGCAGGAGCGGCGGAAGCGCCTTGTGTCGGGTAGTTTGACCAAAACACCTGTGAATGATGAAGATCTCGTGGATTTTCACAAGCACAAACTCAAAAGTGGTCAAGATCCGCTCGATCTCAAGTATCAGTTGTACGCTGTTGTGGTGAGTAGTCAAAAAAATTGCCGTGAAATGTTTTTTTGTTAAAAAAAATATCCTTTAAACTTTTCTTGTTTTCAGTCACATTCCGGGATGCTCAATGGGGGCCACTATATTTCCTACGCCGCAAATCCCAATGGATCGTGGTTCTGCTACAACGATAGCTCCTGTCGTGAGATACCGCATCGACCGCAAATTGATCCGAGTTCTGCGTATTTGCTGTTCTACGAGCGCAAAGAGCTCGACTACTCACCGTATCTGCCCAAAGTGTCCGGACGCCCTATTGTGAATGGGGCGCTAGACGTCGATGATGAGAGTGAATTGCGGAAGATGTGCACGATCGCTTAGAGATTTACATTTATATATATGAAAAAAATAAGAAAAATTCAGGCATTAATGAATTTTTTCAAAACAAGCTGAAAGAGATACCATTCTGACGATGATGTTTTATCATTTAAAACAGTGAAAATTCTTTGTTATATTCCCATATACAGCTGTGTAAATATCAACATTTACTATTATATCATATTCTTGTGCGATAAGGTGTAATATTCGTTACATTTATCTGATTTTCTTTACTTTTAAAAGATTTATCCATTATGGAAATGCGATAACGTTTGTTGATTTAAATATGATTCTAAAAAGTCTTTTTTGTTGAGTAATTTCTAGTGAACATCATTTCATACGCTAATATACCCCATATTACGATAAAAATACATTTATTTTATTTGTTTACCGAAGAGGAGAAAAATGTGCATTCCTAACGAAAGAGCATGAAGATTAAAGATTCTGAAATCGAGATCATCTGTCTTCTTTGTCTTGCGACATTCTTTGGATGAGTCAAAGGGTTAATTAGTGTCGCCTCAATTCATTTCAAGTTGGATGAATCCGTTGAGAGAATCGGACAGAAATCAAATATGATCGATATGGCCCAAAAATATCGGCGGGAAGGTTATGATTATCGCAGGGGAATCGCAGTTGCCCGCGAATACTATTTGGCGCTGCAGTCGCTAGTTGGGGAAACAGGAGTGTCATCATTGAATGCAGCAAAAAATATCAGTCTCGTCTCGCGAAAATTGCTGAAAACAGCTGAAAAGTGTTGAGAAAAGCGTCACAAAGAGTGAAAATTGAATCTTCCACAGTTTCTTAACGCGTCTTTGTTGAAGATTTGCGCGTAAATTTAATGTACGGTGAGTAAATGGGGTCCTTTCTTCGAAGCGTATTTTTAGGCACAACCCAGCTGTGTCAGCATCGTCAACTTTTGCAAATAGCTTGTGAATTTCAATATAAATCACTTGAGAATTCACTCCGAGTGACCTTCCGTGATCAGCTGGGCGGAAAGGGGCCCCCCGTGAAGTGAATGTTTTGCAATTTTGAGTGTCTTTTGTGTAATTTTCGCACAATTATATGCATTTCCTCAGGCAGTCTAGCATTTTTCCCAGGCTGAAAATTGGCCAAACAACAAAAACAAACACCTTATCAATTCATTCAGCTGATTAATTTGCTGGTGGGCTTTTTTTTTCTCACACACTCTGGCTATTTGCAGAATTGGTCCCATTCTAAGCACACAAACAAACATTCTAATCTATAATTAGACGATGTTGTGAAAAATTACAATCACTGACGTGGTCCCACCGCGATGGGGCCACGCAATATAATTGCGATTTGGTGCCAATTGATTTGCTGAAACTTAATTCCGTCGACTTGCATCACCCCATCACCCGCACTGGCCGAAGGGGCCGAAGAGATTCAAAATCTCACGCATCAGTCGCAAACTCGATGTCCATGACATTTAAATTAGAGAAAGAGAAACTCCACAAGAGATAATTTCCCTCTCGATCGCTGGCACACTTTTCTCCGCAGTTGTAATCAAATATTTGCTGAAGAGCGGACTTGGAGATTAACTGCAGATTTTTCTTGTCCCTTTTTGCATGGTCCAGCAGCCTAAATGGAGGAGCACGTGGACGGCAAAGGCGCCCTCTCGGCCAGTGGAAGTGATCACGAGGCTATGGATTCGTGGACGTTTGTGGATGAGTCAAGGAGTTTGGGGCAGCAGCAACAACCATCAGGGAGTGCAGATTGTCAGCCCCAGCAAACTGAGATGAAGAAAGAGTGAGTTTATGAATTAATTTCTTTTACTTTCACGTATTTAAGAAAGAAATTCAAAGCTATTTTAACTCAACTAGGTATAGATTATTTCAAGATTGCAGGAAGAATTGGTAAATGGGCAAAGATCAGATAATAGATAAGCACGGTTTTAACCAATAAACTCCATTCATAATTCAGTGACACGTCGAGATTTATTTTAAGAGCAGCATCCAAGTGAGATCATTGAGTATTCGCATTGACTCACAGTTCCTTATGGGAAATTGCATTGGTTAGAAAAGAATGGATAGATCTGTAGTTAAAAGTTAAAACCGATCTTGATCGGTTGCGAAACTTTTCACATGATACTGGAATTTTGAACTGCATTTGCGATAGTTAAACATCTAATCACGCTCATGCCTCAAGGGCTTCGCACGAAAAATTGTTGGAGGTGAAAGTAAAATTCGGTTGAACGACCTTCTCTCATTTTCATCAACAAGTGTACATAAACATGAGAAATTGTTATAAGTTAAATAAATAACTGCATGAAGATCTCTGTTTGACACAGTGAATTGAGAGATAAGTCATTGAAATATGGGTCAAAATTCATTTTGCTCCAGTAATCGTGAAATTTGAATTACATGCAATTATTGGAAGTGATAACAATCCACCAAAGACATCTGTTGACATGATAAATGTATAAAAGTTTGATAAGGAATTAGATATGATGCAATATTTATGTCTCCATTTGAGTATTTGCTCTTATAATTCTAATTTGAACTGTTTAGAGAGATTACACTATCCTGTGCTGAATTTTTTCTCCAACACGAAATCTCTAATCACTAACAGATGATCAGCAAGATCACCCACTTCTAAATTAGATCGTGTGCTCCTTATCACGAGTCTGACTTGGTTTTCACCCAAAAATCCACCCAAAGGAGTTCACTGAATCATGCGAGTTGGGCAAATTGTGCCGAAGAATTCACGTGAATGAGTCGTGTGTGATTTTTTTTGGTTGTCGTCTGAACATTGAGCCCCTGCAAATATTCCCTTATCACCAGAACTATAGTCTCTCTGGAGAAACTGACACACCTCCGGGTCGTGAATTCCAGAGTAAATATTTACGGCCAGAATCTCCACAGTTTTTTTCTTTCTCTTTCTCCCCCAGCAAATATCATCTCAGTGTGGATCAAGACAATGACACTGAGCTCTCTGATGGGATCTCCATAATCAGTGACAGCGATTGCGGGGGGCGCCACACGCCAGAGGAGCCTCACAGTGAAGCGGAGAAGGAGATTCGAGCCGCCCCTCCAACGCCCCCGGACACACCACCACTGAGTCTGTCGGTCGAGGAGAAGAGGATCGTTGAGGTGGACCATCGACTGGCGGAGAAGGAGCCGGATCTGGTGAGAGGAACATTTGGCATTGGACGACGCCATGTGATGATGATTGTTCTGCTGGCAGGGATCAGTGGAGCGATGTTTGGACACATTTTCAGGGCAATGCCAGCCGCTCCTTGCGACTGCTCGAAACTGCTTGAGCCTCTCATGAACAGAGTCTATGATCTGGAGGTGGAGAACTTTAGACTCCGCGACGAAGTGACTAAGTTGACTCAGAAAATCCTGACAGAAACTCCTCTTCCATCCACGAAGAATCCCCGAGAGCCGCAGCAGCCAGTTGCTGGGGATTCTGTGGTGCAGGAAGAGAGAGTTTGGGCAGGAGACAGGGATGATGCTATTGTCAAGCCACTTGTGGATGAGAGTATCTGTGGAGTAAATACTGAAGATGATCTCTTTGACGATTATTACGGGAAAATGTGCAGGGAAGCTGAACAGCGCGTGAAAGACGCAAGGAAGGGTTTCGAGGAGCTTCCTGGAGGACAAAAGTCTCCCTGGAGGGAAGAGTCATCACGGCCGCCGCCAAGGAAGGAGCCAGAAAGACCAAAACCAAGGCCTGAGCCGTCTCGGGAGGAGAGAAAGTCCGAGAAGAAGGAGCGAAATAGCGAGGAGAGAAAAGGAAAACCAGGAAAGTATCAGGATAGGGATGAAAGGAAGAATTCCAAAGAGGACAGGAGGAATTCCAAGGAAAAATTCGATGAGAGGAGGAAGAGGGACGATGACTGGAGTGGAGAGGAGTATCGCAAGAGGGACAAGAATGAAAAAATGAAAAAGGGAGAGCGAAAGAATTACGATGACTTCAAGGATAGTCGAGAGAGGAAGAATGGCGACAAGAAGAGAGGAGACAAGAGAAATGGCAAAAAGTGGCGAGATGGTGATGATAGTCAGGAGGACAGGAGCAAGGAGATGGACGGTGAGTGGCAGAACAAGAGGATGAGGGGACGAGAGCAATTCAGGGAGAAGGAGAGTGGAGAGAAGAATGGCAATTGGTACTTGGAGAGAGGCTCAGATCGGGAGATAAAGCGCCTCCGGACAGATGAATCGCACGAGTCGCACGAGACACACCGCTAGAGCGCCCATCCTAGTTTCCAGTATTTTTTCCCACGCGATTCAGGACAATTTTTACGTCTCAAAGGGCAAACTTGAGGCGCTCTTTTTTACCAAACCCTTGCAGGATCACCCAGGAATGGGGTCAGGTATCTTATTTTCAGCTTGGAGTGTTATTTCCTCGTCATTTGGTATACCATGTACTTGTAGAGAGATTTATTTACAAAAATAGTGTTTATTTTGCTAATTTTTAAGAGAGATAATAAAAATGTGTGATATAATTTACCCAATTGGCGCTTTTTTGGCGGGGAAATGGCCTCCCATGCGATTGTAGCGCCAATCCGTACAGAGTTTTCCGAAAATCCGTCGAAAAGTGACTAACTTCACATCACTATCTCCCACGATTTTGGCGGGAAGTGTCAGAAACCCTTGAAGAAACAAACATTTCACAGGCTACAGAAAAATTGCAATTTCAACTCAAAATACTTAATATTTTACCACACTTTAGTGTTATTTACCTCCCCGAAGGTGTGTGTTTTGAGACTTTTGTGAAGAAGCCGAGAAACGAAATGCCGAGTGAAGAGACAACCACGTCGAAGGTGTCTTCACCCAATCTGGGGAAGAAACTCGTTCAGACTCGATTGCCCTTCAAGATACTCAGTCCCGGTGTCACCAATAAGTCCGAGAAAACGCCTAAACGCAAACTCCCCTCGCCAGCCATTGAGGATCGCGCGTGCAAGGTGTTGAAAAAGGCGGAAGATGAAAAGGAGGAACACATGGATGAAGGCGAGGAATTCTCCGATCCGGACGCTATTATTGTCATTCACGATGAGGATTCTGGTCAGATGGACAAATCTGGGGATAAGAACACAGAGTCTCCAGAAAGTGTTGAGAACAGGGATTCGGACGTTGACAAAGGAATCCGGATTAAGTTCCCTTTCGCAAAGAAGGATAAATTTGAGGTTAGCAAGGCAGAGCCGAAGAAGCCCAAAGAGAAGAGGAAGAGAACCCGAAAGGGTGATAAAAAGAAAGTTGAAAGTACTTCTGAAGTTCAGGAGGAGGAACAGGAGTCTGGAGTCCGTGAAGAGGAGGAAATTATCAAAGTTCCAGAAGAGACTCCCAAGGAGAACAACCAAGAAGATGAGAAATTAGCTGAGGAGCCAGCCGAGAAACCCGAAGAAACCCCTGAAGAGGAAGCATCCGTTGAGAAATCTGATGAAGTGGAAAAGGCGGATATTGCCATGATCTGCGATGAGAAGCTTAGCCGATCTTCAGATGGGGACAACCAGAGCTCTATTGTGGAGACGCCGCCAAGAAAGCGGGCCAAAGGGGCTAAAGAGTGCGAAACTCCCACAAGCAGTGAAGTCACTGCCAAGAAATTGACGCCGAAGCAGTTGGAGAAGCAAGAAGAGATGGAGAAGCGCCGCCAGGAGAGATTGGCCGATCAAATGAACAGGAAGAAGAAGCTGGAGGAGGAAAGAGAGCTGAAGAAGAAGGAAAAAGAGGAAAAGGAGGAACAGAGGCGCAAAGAAAGAGAGGAAAAGGAGGAACAGAGACGCAGAGAGAAGGAGGAGAAGGAAGAGCAAAAGCGGAAGGAGAAAGAGGAGAAGGAAAAGAAGAGACAAGCCGAATTGGATGCCAAGAATGAGGAAAAGCGGCAGAAGGAGGAAGAAAAGCGACAGAAGGAGGAAGAAAAGAGACAGAAGGAAGATGAGAAGCGCAAGAAGGAAGAGGAAAAGAAGGAAGCAGCTCGTCGTGCCTCGGACAATTTTAAGAAATTCTTCAAACTCAAAACTAAGCCTTCAACATCGATTTCTGCCAATGAGAGTGACAAGGAGAACTCATCGGATGGTGTTAAATCCTCTGATCCGAAGTTTATGCCTTTCTGTGTGAAGCCAGACATGCAATTGGCACCGAGCACACGTCGAAATCTCAAGGATGCAGAGAAATCCCAGCTGGATCGCTTCCTCTCAAAGTCTCATGATGATCCTGATCAAGGAGGAAGCCTTTACCTGAAGGAACTTCGCGCTGAAGGCTACTGTCCGATAAAGAGTGGGAAGACCTGGTTTCAGGATGAAGATTCTGACGATGACGTAATTCTAATTGGTGAGTTTTTTTTTATTAATTTAACTATATTATAATAAATGGGATTAGCAGGAATTTTTAGAAAATACTTGTAAGAATCTTGGGAAACTCTTAGAAGAAAATTCTAGCAGGGATTTTTGATTCCTTTTCCCTTCGTTTAATCTTAAATGTTCTTCCAGACAAAGAGGGTCAAAAGATTGAGGAAATTAAGCCCACGATCAAATATCGTGTCAAGTTCCTAAACTTCCATGAGAATCAGCGTCCTCCGTACTATGGCACATGGAGGAAGAAAAGCACCAAACTGGGACCACGAAATCCCTTCGCAAAAGATGAGGTGAAAATCAAAAAATAATTTTGATTACCCTCAAGACTGATTGATCAATTGATATTTCAGAAACTCTTGGACTACGAAGTTGATTCCGACGATGAGTGGGAAGAGGAGGAACCTGGAGAGTCACTCCATGGGAGCGATGATGAGAAGGACAAGGAGTCCGAGGATGACTATGAAGTGGACAATGATTTCTTCGTGCCTCATGGCCATTTGAGCGATGAGGAGCTTCAGAATGAAGATGAGATGGACAATAACTCTCCAGAGATACAGAAGGCTAAGCTGAAGCTGTTGCAGCAGGAGTTTGCAGATGAGATGAAGAAGAAAACAGAGAAGCTGAAGCCACGTCTGATTGGATGTGTCTGGCAGAGTGCTTCAGGAGAGCGACCGGACTCGTGCTCAGAGATCATCTGGCGACTTCTTTCAGCCAGTAAGATGCTCTTCAACGGCCCCATTACCATCAAAGTGGATCCACCGGGAGCCTCAGTGTCACCCAATAAGGACGAAAAAGCCCCTGAAAGAGCGAAGAAGCGCAAGAAGTTTCACGAGGAGGATGTGAAGAATCTCATCCGACTGGCTCATGGGAATTGTCATAATGGTCGCTTCCTGGTGGAGGAGTTCCTGGCGACACGAGCCAAGCAGAATGAGGCCCAGGAAGTCACGAAGATCGGCCTCAGGAGGAAGTTGAGGGAAGTGGCGGAGTGGAAGATGTGCCCAGAGGATGGTGCTATGCAGGGGAAGATGTGCTGGTATGTGACGCCAGAAGTGAGGGAGAAGTACGGCTTGCAGGACTTGACGCTGCCCAACACATGGAAATACACTCTAACACCCAAGAGAGTGGAAGAGCCAACGGTTCAGGCTCCAACACCGTCGAGCAGTGATCAGGCTGAAAAACAGCCACCGAAGAAGCGAGTGGCTCTCCTGATGTCAGTGCCTCGTGGACAGGCGTTCTCGCCCTCCACAAAGACTCAGCTCATCAGCCAATTTCTGAAGAAGCCCAAACCAGAAGAGGAGAAGCCTCCGGCAGAGGTGATAGAACTGGACTAGGTAATCACATTTTATTCTTTACGCCTTATTCGTATCCTTAGCATCTAGTTGTAATAGTTTATACCCGCTTTGGGAGGAAACTTGAAGTCAATGTCTCATATTCTTCCACATTTTTATGAATAAATTATGCAATTAGGAAGAAAGGGGAATTTCAATTAAAATTCACTGTGTCCTCAGTGCCTCAAACTCCACTTCATTTTAAAGTGTGCAGGGATAGAGTTTTGCCGTGGAAAAATTAACAAGTCCCCGGGGAGCAGTAATTCTTCTAAAATTATTATTACACACAATTTTCGCAATTTTCCATTTGAAATAATTTCCCCCTTTCTCAAGCCTTTCACTTTATTTTTCGCACCCCTGTTGGCCTGTTTTCGTGTCCAGAAAATAAAAGATTATCCCTGAAAAAGATTAATTCGTGCTGAGAAATTGACAGATGTGTGCTAAAAATAGTGACGCGTTTTTAATTTATTTTCTGCTTAGTTATTTCTTAAGTTATTTCATATCTACGTATAAATGTTATGATTTTCATAAAACCTTGCATAACTTTATGTATCATATCTATATCTATATGATACAAATTTGGTAAAAAGGATAATGTATTATCTGTATACCTAATTAATTACAGAACTGTCTTTATTTCTTCATAACAACGTAATTTCACATAGAAATGAACTGTGGGTGGAGCAGCGATGCATCACTATTTTCTGCACATGTTTGCAAGATATGCATCCTTTTTTTCATCTTGAGATGAATTCTCTCCCTGACATTCTTAATTAGTTCTTTAATCAATTCTGAGAAGAGTTTCAATTTTATTTCTTCAATTTTGCCCTAAAACACCTTTCCAAAAGAAAATCTAGCGCGATATCGCGTGCTTGCTTCTTTTGGCGCCTTTTTTTGCGTGAAATTCCGAAAGCGCGCATGCAAGAAGCAAGAGCCGTCAATCTCCGGAAAAGCGAGAGAGAGAGAAACGTCACAAAAATTGTGTTTTGGAATGTAGATGTTTTTCTGTGGGCGATCTTTTTCCGTATTTTCCTCATCAAATGAGCGGAAATCAAGTATATTGTCGTCTGTGTTTGCGCTCTGATGGCTTCCTTGTGTCCATATTCGAGGATAGGAGCGAAAGAATTGACCAACTAATAGAGGAATACACGACTGTTGTGGTGAGTGGATCATGAGGATTCCCTGAGGATTCTTTGGGATTTTACGAGACTCTCTGGGTTTGTTTCAGATCAATGAGCATGAGGGTAACTTCCCCACAACCATCTGTACTGGATGCCTGAGATATATAGAATCCTTTAGGACTTTCAAAAGTCAATGCGTGAAAAATGACGAGCTGCTCCGTAAGGGGATGTTTGGGCAGTCCGTGAAGGCGGAATTTGAGGACTTTCCCGATGTGGCTGCCGATGTTACGTTCACCAGCAGTTCCCCAGTGCCAGATTCACCAGGTGTGGAAGCCAATCTCGCTGAAGAGGTAAAGGAGGAGAAGGATGAGTCTGAGAGTGATGATGAAGAGGAGGAGCTCAGCGAAGAGTTCCCAGTTGAGGCGTACGAGGTGAAGCCCAAGAAGAAGCGGAAACCGTATAAGAAGCGCACCAAGAAGGTCAAACTCGAGGAGGAGGAAGCTGAAGGAGGCGAACTTAAGAAGAAGAAGCAACAGAACCGGACACTGAAAGTGTGCTACATCTGCGGGAAGACAACCACCAACCAGACTCTCCACCTCATCCGCCACTCCGATCTGACGCCGTACAAGTGTGACTATCCCGAGTGCAGCAAGGCCTACAAGACATACCTGGGGCTGCGCTACCACAAGTACACACACACGGACTACCGGCCTCACGTGTGCGAGATCTGCGGCCGGGGATTCGCGCGACGCAGTAAGATGGTGGTGCATATGCTGGTGCACACAAATGAGCGCAACTTCCCGTGCGAGCTGTGCGGAAAGGCCTTCAAGCAGAGATACAATCTTATCGCCCACCGACGCACGCACACGGACGACCGGAAGGAGAAGTGCCCGGAGTGCGGCAAGTGCTTCCTCACGCGTCACGAGTTGGGCAAGCACGCGCGGATCCATCGCAATGATGAGCATCCCTACAAGTGCTCTATCTGCACGTACAGCTCGCTGTACAAGGCGAGCCTCAACAGCCACATGAACAAGGTGCATGGGCTGAATCACTAAGGGTGACACACATTTTGGCGTCCAACACCCACGGACAATGGCGAGGAGAGAAAATGAGAGTTGTGTGCGCGGTCGGATTCACGCTAGCCACCCACAGGCTGATGAACTCACAATTCGGAGAGCGCCTGCAAGTCTTTTGTCCTCTGGGAGCGAGCGGGTTGGGAAAATCTGCCGCTCCGCTGGACACAGATTTCCATTCATCTTTTGTACTACTCTGGGTGGCTCAATCGTCAACAATGGGATCGTCAGTTGAGCTCCAGCTTTCGATTCGTCACCACGCAAAACTCTTAGCTTCTCTCACGTCATGGTTCTTGTGCAATCTTCAAATCTCTAGTAATCTGTGCTAACTCTAAAAAGTCTCTGTGTCCTTCCTCTTGTCGTGCTGTCTGTGGCTGAGGCGATCCAAGAGAGAAAATGATCAAAATTTTAGGTAATATAATTCCTTCTAATTTTGTTATTTTAAGTGATAACACATTGAATTTATATGCAATAAAGCCAATGTATATTTCCCGCCAAAAAAAACAAAACGAGAATTCACCGTTTCCCCAAATTACACGATCCAAATATTCTGAATCTCTTTGTCACCTGCTCCACTCTTAATTTCGGCATATTTAATTTTTCTAGCTGTGAATATAATTTTCCGTGTTGATTTTTGCGCAAGATTCGCGATAAAAAAACATTTTCCGTTTTGTCGGCGAGCGAGGTTTCGAGAGCAGAAACAGCATTGCTGTTAAATTACGTGTTTAATTAGACGCAGGAAAATAAGTTATTTAATTACAGTGCAGAATTAACACCTTGAAAAGTATCACGTATGAATTTTAGGGATAAATGAGCCCAGGTAACCCAAGGAAGTTCAAAAGGATTTCTTGATGAATTTGAAAGGATTTTATTTTGAAAATTTGAATAAATTGTTTCTCCTAAAAGGGTAGGTAATTTATTTCAGATTAACACTCGTTTTTTTTTATTAAATTTCTAGTTCCTTGAGACTTTAAAACTCAGAAACTGCTTACATTTTCATTTGAAAAGTGAGTGCCAAGTTTAGACTTGGCGGAGTGCCCCAACATGTTGCGTCTAAGGATGAGGGATCTAGTGAGATTATAAAGTCTAGATTTCGATGAACCGATTCAAACCGGTTCAGAATTGTAGGAAATTCAGAAACTTTTCCAATACCCATCATTATAGGTTTGGGGCTAGTATAAAACCCTAAATCTTTGACCTTGAAAAACCATTAGACGGAATGAATAGAGGTCAGGTCATAGGCATGTATGGATGCAGTGTGAGTTTGGGGAATCTACAAAACATATGTGAAAATACAAAAATTCGTTAAAGCGGTTTTCGTAATACATATTCCAAAAAAGATGTTTTATAGGGTATAGGTTTTTTTTTTTAGGAAAATGAAAAGCCTGGTCCTGATCCCAGGGTTAAATTTAAGGGGGGGGGGGTGTCCTCCGAAGACGAGCAAAAATTTATTTAACCGATAAACTTTGTTGTTTGATCGATATTTGAGTGGCAAGAGGG
>CAKKOB020000946.1:0-31358 GCA_918844115.2 Phlebotomus perniciosus | reverse complement strand
TACCTAACAGCTTTCTAAAATTGTTGTAAAGCTCTACAGAAATTGACAAGCATTTTAACAGAAATTTGGAAAATTTCTAAAATTTTCGGATAATTTTTAGAACTTTTAAAGTTCTCGCTAAGCTTTTGAAAATTCTATTATAGAAAGCTTTTGCAAATTCTCTTGAAGCTTTCACAGAAAATTTTAGAAAGCTTTAGAAAGCTTTCACAGAAAGCTTTAGAAATCTTTCTTAGAAAGCTTTAGAAACCATTCTTAGAAAGCTTTTATAAAAAGGTTACTTAGAAAGCTTTCTCATAAAGCTTTCATTGGAAAATTTTCTTATAAAACTTTCTTTGTAAAGCCTTCATAGAACAGAAAAGCCCTACCTTTCTTAAAAAAGATTTAAAAGGCTTTGTATATAGAATGAAAGCTCTACAAAGCTTTCGAATTGGAGCTTTGGGGATCTTTTCAACAATATGTGGAAGTGCTGGAAGTAATATACGTATTTTTGACCATATTATCCTCCCCGATTGTTACGTAAAGTTGAATTTAAAAGTTATTTTTGACGACTTTTCAAACCAGTTAATCAGAGAAAATAATCCGAGCTGTGAATTGCTTTCATAATCCATAAATTTACTCTTCTACAAGATCAAGTTTATTTCGCTCGAAATTTCAGATAAACTTTTCTAATCAATCATAATTTTCAATGAATTTTTTGTTACAAGATTTTTTTTACCTTTTTGCGCTTCTTTAATTTTCTTTTGACCTTGAGACCCCGAGGAGTTTTGTAATGTTTGCACCTTTTACCGCAAACATTTTTCAATCTTCTCTATTGATCGTGAGGCACCCAGGTGAGATTGATGAGCTTGAAAGGAAAGAGAGTGGATTGCAATCATCAATATTAAATAAATGAATAAATGAATTAGTATGATATCAATTTGACGTAAGCAAGCATTCAACGAATTGTCGAATACTTGTATCTTATTTTTTTTATTCGCCAGAGAAATGTCTCAGTGAGATAAGATGTAAAATGTAAATTTCACACTCGCAGGTGAATTAATAATACAAAATTGACCTTCCGGGATTCCTCTCCGGCGGCGTTGATTGTTTCCAACATAATTTTAATGATCACGCTCACATGTCCAGGAGATATCTCCGGAAAGTGAAATTGAATCAATTTGTATCTCTGATGCCTGAGCACATGGCTATTTGCAAGAGCGCTCACGAGCTAATTTGCAGCCGTGGAGAGGTGGTTTGTGAGTGATGCAATTGGCTCTAAGAGCACGTGACAAGGTTGACATCAACATTTCCGGATCGATTACAATTCAATTGCCGCCTACGTGAAAGTTTGAAATAGATCTCGTGATGATGCCGATAAATCTCGTAAAAAAATCTCATAAGAGGCGAATGATTGAGTGAGATGGCGAGACTGTGAGTCCTCCAATTCGGCCATTGAATTCGAGCCAGAGTGTCCCTGACAGTGTGAGATCTCGTGGTCAACGAGATCTCGAGAGTTGTGTTCAACTGTTTTATGTTCCTTCCGCTAGTGAGACAGTTTTTTTTCCTCAATAGCTCCACTTAACTCAGCTTCCTCCACTTCCACGTCCACATTCTGCGGATGCCTCGTCATCCCAGCACTATGCATTCACTCTGTGGCAATCGCGAGAGAACTCTCTGGTGGCATAAAAGAACAATTCACTGCTCCGCGGAGCAACAGTTGATTGTGCTAAACGGACGAGGTGACAAGTGAAGACAATTTGTGAAGTGCAAGTGATGAAGATGAACGCCATTATTGCCATTTTCCTCCTGGTGGCTTCCACCAGTGGTCAGTACATCCATCAGGAGGCCCTCCCGTTGGCCTACTATCGGGACTCTGTGCCTGTTCACGAGAATCCACCATTGGCGCATCCAGCGGTGGTTGAAAACTCCCTCAGGGAGCAACAATACCCACCAGAACTCACCAACAATTTCTACAAGAACCCCCATATCGCCGATGCCCTGGCCAAAGAGTCCTGGTTCACGGATAAGGAGATGCCTGTGTATGAACGAGAGGCGGACAAAATTCCCCGTGGACAGATTGTGAAAATCCTAAAGAATGCTGGCCTAGCCAGGAGACGACGATAGACTCTGAGAGTCTCCCTTCTTGTAAAAACTGCCTCCTCAGAACAAATTGTGTTATTTATTGAAAAAAACTTTATTTATAAATTTTATATATAGATATTTTACGTATATATGTACAAAATATTTAAAAGGAAACACATATTTATACTTCTTTTTTTTCTCTTTAGAAAATAATACTAGGAATTTTATAGTTTATTTTTTTGTATAGTGTTCTTCATCAATTCTTTAGCCCAAAACCGTTAGTGTTTTTTTTTGCATTCTCTCACATTCATTTAGCAAAAGAAATTGTATATAGAAAAATAAGAACTTCCTAATACTCTCAAAATATTTATATAATAATATTTATATATGTATAAACTATGCCGCAATAATATTTATAAAGAGAATTTATATATACGTATATTCTTTTCTTCTGTTTATCAAGTTAAAAAAATAATAATAGGATAATTAACTGCGCCCTCCCTCTATGATTTCCTCTTCTTGGAGAAAATCCTAAACATGCCCGTCTTCTTCTCCTTCCCATTTCCCGATCCACTCACACTCGATCGCCCGGATTGCACGGACTCACTCTCGCTGGAGCTCTCATTGGTGGATGTGCGGAAGCGGTTGGGATCTTGTGGCATTGATATCGGCCGCACGTTGACTGAGGTGGTGTCATGTCGTGCATTACCCCAACCTTGAGTGATCCACAAATAGGAAGAACAATCATTAAAAAAAAAACTTACGTTTACTCGAGTTCAAAGCACAAAGATCAACATCAGTTGAGGAGATTTCCAACTGCCGATCACAAAACACACTACAGAAAAAAGCGCACCAAACACCGGCAGTTTATGTTTTTTTTTGTCTTCTTTTTTTCTTCTTAGCCAACACCACCATCTATCTATCTACATAAAGCAATCTAATGAGGAGATCAGACGAGTGATCATGCGTGTCATTTCAATGGGCGAATGTTTGAAATTCAATTATATCGCCCAGGAAATTAATCAAACACCACTTTTTTCAATGCTCTGTCATGGAGATGGTTGTTCAACCCGTGTTTTATTGCAAGAAAATCCGTCAGGGGAAGCTAATATGAGCATCTCGGAGGATTAATATAGTTAACGTGCAAAAACTTCGCCAATAAAAGTAGGTAATAGCGTAGAACTCTTTTCCCATTAATTTGGTTAATAGTGCACACTCCAAAGAACACAACTTATATTTAATAATAAGTAATAGTAAATTATTATAATTTTTCAAAATGTTTATCATGTGTGAAAACATTTTCATGCTTTTGGTCAAAGGAATCCCTCAAGTGAACCACTTCTTGGAGAGAGAATTTCCGTTTGGCTAGACGACAATAAATGATCGTCTTCCGTAACAGTTTCTCACCGAAATGATTCACATCTAGAAACAATCCACCACATATTTTTTTGTATTGGGTATTATACGGATTTTTGATCGTAGAATCAGCAACCAACAACAATATCTCTTTTCCAAAAATTTCCAAAAACTGTCACAGGGCGCCAAATTCAGTGAAAGTTTCTAATTTGTTAAGCTAATTTTCTCTTTATATGCTTTCCCGAATATTTTCATTAGACTAGTCATTTTGATATCTAAAGTCAATCGTTCAATTCATTATGTATAGCATTTATATATTATATTTAGATCGACCATTCAGATCAAATCATTATCGAATTCGTGTGAAACGTGCTCAAAAATCAATATTTAGTCAAACACTTATCATTCTCGCGAATTAGATAACTGTTGTAAAAATAAATTTGTTTGTAATACATTTTATGCAACGTTCCCCACAAATTGAAATGCAAATAAAAAGTATTCTGCATTTTTACTTTTCCGATAACATTTGCAATTGGAAATCATTAACCCTCTATAGTTAATTCAAAGTTTTTGGAATGTGAAATGAATTTTTTTTTATTCAAAGTCAAGAAAACAATATTTCAAAAAGCATTTATTTTCCTTTATTGCCCAGGGAACTTAAAGGCAATACTCAATCGAAATGGCACGGTTTGTCCGTTTATCCGTTTGTTATTGATCTAGAGGCCAAACGGTTGCAGATAGAGACTTCGGGGCTTCGCGGGACCTCCATAAAGTCTACCCCCGGATCAGGACTAGGCCCTTAATTTTTCCGAAAAAAAACCCTAAGCTCTAAAAAGACATGTTGTTTTAGTACCTATCCATTGACTGCCATCATTTGCGTCTATCGGTTTTTCAAAGTCAAAGGTTTGGACTTTCTTTTCAAGGGTTTTACTTTACTCGTCTCAAACTCATCATAAATACTCATAGGAAAGGTCTTTGAATTTTCTGCAATCCTAAACCGGTTTGAATCGGTTTTGGAAATAATCTAGGAGTTCAAATCTGACTTTGGATCACCGGAGAACCCCTTAAAGTCGATCCTGAGATCAATCGACTCCGAGAATTCCATCAAAATCGTTCGGCAAAAAAGCAACAGACTTTATTTTAAAACCGCACTAAGTCTCTCATGCCTCGGGGCACTCCGCCAAGTCTAAACTTAGCACTAACTTTTTTCTCTGAATTCAAAAAATGTATCATTTTGTTCTGAAATTCACACGTGAACCGAAGGGTTAAATATCATTTGTTAATCGAAATAAAATCATTGTTAAAAGGTGTACTCTTATTTCAAAATGTGCCGATTGCTAATTCCATGAACAACCCAAAAAAAAAATAAAATAATTTGTTAGTCATCCCCAAGAAGGATTCATCTCATGCAATGTGTGACAACAGCAGAGGAGAAAGGAAGAAATTATCAGTCCAAGTGGCTACCATGCGGACCATTTGGAAAGTGTTGCCAATTACTTGTTCTTGTATCTGCCGCTGAATAACTCAATTCCGCCGGATGTCTCATCGGCGCCTGTGGTGTCGGATGAATGCGGTGCATATTGTGATGCAAATTTTCCGGGTGATAATTTGCTGGATGGTGGGGCATTGGTCTGTATTGGCCACCACCCATTGGTGGCAGACTTGCCGGCAAAGGTGGTGGTTTGTCTGATGGTGTCACAATTTATAATTTTCAATTTAAAAAAAAAAAATAACAAACCAAAACACTCTCTCTCCCTCTAAACTTCCTACATTACAAACTCTTACTCGCGCATTCTCTCTCTTGCGCTTGCAATTGCAAGAGTTAATGGGGTGTTGATGTTATACTTTCTGTATTACTTGTATGGATCAACATTCATCGTAATGAGGGACAATGACAATGGGGAGAAATTGGCAAGGAAGAAGCTTTAAAGACAATTACCTGACTGTCTAAACTCACTTTGGCGCATCCATGCTTCATCTCCATTGTTTGTGCTGCTCTGCATGGCGGGTAACATGGAATGTGGTCTCTGTGTCTGATTCTCATAATTGCTATTGTCGTCAAACCCATCTTGGGGCACTCCTGGAATCACAAAACGAAACACCAACCATCAATCATGAGCCCTATTGAAAGATAGAGAAATCATTTTGCTCACCATTCGAGTGACTGCGATTCCTCAGCTGCACCTCCTGAACACTACTCTGACGCTGTGGCGTTGGTGGTGGAGCACCTCGTGGCGGAATTGGAGGCTTCTCCATCTGACCCGTGTGCGGAGGTTGCGTATTCATCTCCTTCAGCTCCTTCTGACGCTGCAGGAAGTTTATCTGTGGCGTGCTTGGAGACTTCTCACCGGATCCACGCACTTGGGAGTCTGGAGAGGATGTCCTCGAACTCAACGATGAAGCATCCGTTCCCTCAGTTCCCGCCAAACTCTTCACATCAGGACTTCCCTCTCCCATTTGCTGAAAAGACGCAAGAAAAAAATAAAATATTGCAAAAAATGAAAGCCTCTTGTAAAAATCAGTAATCCTACCTTGAGAGTGTCGTCATAGCTCATTAGCTGAAGATTTGGTGGTAATTTTGCGTGGAAGGAGATCTTGTTGATCCAATCAGTCATCTCATGAACTGTAGCGGCTAAGAAAAGGAACTCCGATCCATCCATCAGCACCAAACGGAACACATTCTTCCTCTTTGTATAGTCATCGGCCTTCTCACACTTGGCATTGAGGATGTTAATAGGCGCTGTGGCGGCGCGTTTCTGGTAGCAATCCTCTTCATCTTTGAAGAAGCAAAGCAACTGGCCACAGAGAATGGTGTAGAAGGTCTTCCAGGATCTCACGGGCGCCCTCTTGCCAGCCGACTGAAGCTGATGTTTTCGTTCAAGGAATCCCTGAACTTCAATCGGTGGCAGGAGGCTGTTATCCTTGTCCTTGCGGAAGCTGTGAGCACGTCTTCTGGTTGTGAAAGAGGGCGTCCTCTTGGGCTGCTTAGGACCCACTTTCATGCTCTCAGCTCGCTTGATATTCCCCTCAGAACCCCGTCGAAGACGATCGCCGAAGAATGTGGTGACTGAATTGGACTTTTGTACTGTGGCTTGTGGCAAGGAGTTGGGCGACGCTGTGGCGCTCTCCTGACCAGGAATGGTCACCATGCTCTTTGATGAGTTGACAGCGTACGGTGAAGCAGCCATTGTGGCCTCTGTTGGTCCATTCTTGTCCATCTTCTCATTCTTCCTCCTCTCCTCAGTGATTCTCTGCACTTCTTTCTGTTTTATACTCTCCAGTCGCTCCTTGGCCAGACGCTCCTTCTCCGCCCGCTGAGCCGCCAACTCCTCTTCCTTCTGCTTCCTCATCAACTGCTCCAGCATCGTGATCCTCTTCACAGCATTGAACTTCTCCTCCTGGGCGGACACTGTCTTCTCAAAGTCATCATGACGCTTGATGAGATCCTCAATTTGAGGAATTGAGTCACCCAATTCAACATCTCTGACCATCGATTGGCGTCCATTGATCCAGTTCTCTAGTATCTCAGCCTCTCTCATGAACACTCTTGTATCGTGATTCAGTTCGTAGATCCTCCTTCTCTCGGTAAGTGTGTGTTGCAAGAAGTTGTATCTCTGCTCCAGGACACCCACCTTCTGACGCACCTCATGGGCCAGGAAGTGCTTGTTGTCAATGAGCGTCTTGCCGGCTGCATAGAACTTTTCAAAGGCATCCTTCCTCGAATCTACTTCCTTCTTATTCTCTTCCAATTGCTTGATTTGAGCCTCAGCTCCCGGAACATCTGTAGCCAGATCTGGTGCTGTGATGTTAGCCAACTGCTCATTGATCCAAGCCATCAAGTCGCGATAGTTGTCAAAGTACTCCTGTAGCTGTTCAGCCTGTTGCAGCTTCTCTTTCCTGGTCTGCGTCTTCATGATCAAGTCCGTCCACGCTTCAACTGTCTCGTCTCGCTTCACCTCAATGTGCTCCTTGGCATCTGGGAAGGTATCTGCCAGCTTCGTGGCCTCCTTCATCACAACGTCCATCTGGAGCTTGACAGCTTCCAGTTCCGTCTCAAACACCTCATGTTTACGAATAAGAGACTGAATTATCTCCAAATCCTGGCCATAGTCTTCCGACATGAGGGCAGTTTCCTTCTCATTAATCCATGCGATGGTCTCATCGGCTGTCCTATCATAAACATGCACCTGCTTAGCACCGGCCAGAGCTTCCTGTCTCGCCTGGACCAACTCCTTAAGTTCATCCCAGAGCTGCTTCGTCTCGGACACCTTCACCGCAATTTGTGGCTCATAGGAGTTCTTTTCCTCCAGCAGGGCATTCCCTTTAGCCACCACTGCCGTAACTCGACCCTCATTGGCGCTCAAATTGGAAATGAAAGAGTCAAATTTACCGATCAGCTGTTCAACATGCTCCACATCTGTTCCGTACTCATCGGATGCCGTTACAGTGATCTGATCATGAATGAATTCATGCAACTCATCCACCTCGCGAATGAACTCAAAGTACTTCTTGCTCTCATTGAGTTTCTTCTCACGCTCCATGGACAACGTGCACAGCTTATCGTACAGTGACTTGATGTTCTCATTCTTTGCCGAGATATTCTCCGCATCAAAGTGTCCACGGTCAATCAATCCCTGAGCTAGATTGTCAATCTTCTCCACGTTCGTCCTGAAGGCCATCAACTCTCGCTGTAGACTCTCCAATTTCTTCTGCAGACTCTGCACTGAATCATTATCCTTGCCATAATCGTGCGACGCAAGAATGGGCAATTTGTCCTTCATCCACGTTTCAGCCTCAATGACTTCCGTGTAGAGAATTTGACTCTCCACAGCATCCAGGAGTCTCAGCCGACGCACACTGGCCAAATCTCGCAGAGTTACAAGCTTCTTCTGCAACATTCCCGATCGTCCCTCAACGACATTCTTCGCATAGTGATTGTCCCTGATCATTTGATGACCGCGCTGGATCACTGAGGAAATGATTGGATCCTCGGATAAAATCTCCGTCTCCAGAGCTTGATGCTTCTTCTGCAAACTCTGCACCGCCGACAAACTGTTGCCCAAATCCGTTGAGGCCGCCAATGGGAGTTTCTCGTCGATAAATTGCAATTCATCGTCCACATCTCTGAGGAACTGATGCAGAAGTTGTGAATCCTCAATGTTCTCGCGTCTGATGGAGATGGGCTCATGCAAGGAGTGATAGCGCTTGATTGTTGCCATCACCCTGTCATGAATCTCCTCCTGCATGAAGTGATTAATCCTCAGAAACTCCTCATTTGTCTTCTTCATGGCTTCACAAGTTTCAGCATGATGAGCCACATCTGCTTCCAGCATTTCGTGCTTCTTCAACAGATTATTCACGGATGCCAGATCCTTTCCATAGTCCTCAGATGACAGATGAGACTCCACTTCATCCATCCACTTGTTGAACTCGGTGATACTGCGATCGAAGATCAAAGCATCATATGCCTGAGCCAATCTCTCCTTCTTCTCTCGCGACAACTCCTGCAGCTTTGCCCACTCCGTTTCCAGGAACTCCAAGTGAGACAGAATCTCCTCGCTGGCGTAGTGTTTCTCATCAATCAACTTCTCACCCTCCTTCATCACGGCATTTATCCTATGCACGTTAGCATTCAGTTCTGAATCAAAGGCTGACTGCTTCTGGATTTTACTCTGCAAATTGCTCACTTCACGGTAATTCTCATCTAAAGCCACTTGCATCTTCTGGTGCAACCACTTGTCCACCTCATACAGTTTCCTGAGGAACTCCTGATATTGCAGTGATTGCTGAAGACGGAATTTCCGTTCTGTCGATGAAGCCAGGAGCTTCGCATACCTTCCCTCGATCTCTTCCAGTGTCTGCTCAACGACTCTCTGTTCGATTCCCTTTGACGACTTCACTGTCTTGGCAAAGTCACTGAGATCGTCAATTTGATTGGTGTTTAGCAACTTTTCAAATGCCTCGTGTTTCTTTATCAGCACCTCAACGGACGTGAAAGAGTCTCCCAGATCGTCATTGTTCAGGAAAGCCTCCTTATTCCTCAGCCACCGATCAATTTGATCAGCTTGCGCCTTAAACAGCAAAATCTGGTAGGTAGCCTTCAGCTGATCAGCTCTATTCTGCCATGCCTTGTGCAAATTCTTATGCAAGCTCTCAAGAGTCTCCAAGTTCTTCGAGATGTCAATCATCTTGATGTTCTTGGCCTCCTCAAGACTCACCAGCTCCTTTCCATGCTTCTGCAGCACCAGGAATGCCTCATCCCTGCCATCAATTTCCGCCTTCCTCTCCTGATGCAACTCCAACTGAATCTCAGCCTCATCAATAGTGGCTGGAGTGGGAGCTGAGTCCATCTTCTTCATAATGTTATTCACCCAGTCCTCATATTCTCTCACATCAGCGGCGTATTTGTGCAAAATTTGTGCATTCTGAAGCAGATCTCGCTTCCTCTCAGTGGCAGCTTGAAGATTCTCCCAGTTGCCGTGCACTTCGTCAAGTTTCGTCTGGATATCGTCCTTCCTCTGCGGATAAGTGTGATTCAGGAGAGTCGCCTCCTTCCCATGATCACTTATTTTCTGCTCAATGGCCGTCATATCGCGCTCCAGAGCTTCCTGCTTTCTCTGCAATCCCTCAACAGCATTCAAATCCCTTCCAACATCCATCAAATTCATTGCCAAGGCCTTCTCGGTGATTCTCTCAGACGTGTCATTGACATCGCGATTGAAGACGTGGATCTCATAGGCTCCGTCCAGCAATTTTCTGCCAATACACATTGAGACATCAATAAATTTTAATCAGTCTATTAGAGCAAAGGTGTTAAGAGAGTCATTAAAGAGCCCAAGGTTGAGTGTCATAAAAATTTATGAGATTATCTCACAAACAAATGGACACTCGTTAAATCAAAATATACAATGTGACTCTCTCTCTCTCTTAAAAATTGCCAAATTCACCAGTAAAAAATCTTTATATGAAATTTAATTTAATAAGAAACTTTATCTTGACTTAATAAATCAATTTTTAAATTGACTAAAATAAGAAATTAATAATATGTATTTCACTCACCTGTAGGCATTGAGAGCTCCTTGTAGTGCCTTCCATTTGATGTTGAGATTATCTCTTCGCTGCTCCACATTCTTCACTTCCTTCGGTCCCTGACTCAGGAGTTTATCCGTCAACACGTTGATATTCTTGATGCGCTGATCATCAACTCTCATGTCCGAATCAACATCATCTAGTTTCCTCCTGAGTGCATTGCAATGCTCCAAGTCTCGTCCAGTATCTCCGGCATTCACCATGAGCTCCTTGTCCCTTATCCAGGCCTCCAATTTGTCCAGATGATTGTTAAACTCCAGAATATCTTGAGCCTCCTCGAGACCACGACCGCGCTTCGACATCTCATCCACCAGCTGATTCCAGAACTTGAGCACATTCCTCACCGCTTGCCTGATCTCCTCCGATGATTCGTGCTTCTTCTTGATTAATCGATCTCCCTTGTCCTGAATCTGCTTGATTCTCTGCTCATTGGCCGCCACTTCAGCCTGGAATGACTGATGTTTCTGCAACTTTTTGATCTTGTCCTCCAGACTCGTCACATCCGTATAACTATCGTCCACTTCGAGTTTCTTCAACTTCTCACTGATCCACGCCTCAGCCTCGGCGCAATCGCTCACGAATTGAGCATAGAGGAGTGCATCGACGAGCTTCTGTTTCCTCACAGCACACAAATTAACCACTTTCCTCCTGTGTTCAACCACATCTTTAAGCACCGTCTGGATATTGGCCGAATCATAGTGATTCTGCTCCACCAACTTCCGTCCGTGACTCTGCAGCAAAGCCACCTTCTCATCCTGGGTCTGGATGAGTTTCTCAAATGCCTCGTGCTTCTTGATCTGATTCTCCACCTCCTCAATCGTGTTGCCAAAGTCAGATGTTGAGAGTGTGGCTTCCTGTGAACAGCAAATATTGTCAATCTGCTTGGCATCGCGCAGGAAGCAGAACAGATCGATTTTCTGTTCAAGCAAGATCTTCTTCTTATTCCACGCCGTGTGGAGCTTCTGTCTCTCATCGAGGAGTATCAAACACTTGTCTTCCACCTCAGCTGCTGCATAGTGACCTGTCTGCACCATTGAGTCGCTGAGCTCATTGAGCTCCCTGAACTTCTCCTCACGCGCCTCAATCTCTCCGTAAATAGCATCGTGCTGGATCTTCAGGGCTGTTGCACCAGCCGCATCGCTCACGTGTTCCTCAGCCTGCAGGGCGGCTCTCAGATTTGACGCCCACAAGAGGAGATCTCTCGCCTGAGCCAGGAAACTCTGCAAATCATAACTTGCAGCGAGTTGATCATTTCGCAGAGTGGATTTCTCCTTCAACACATTCCATGATTCAATGACATTTTGTTGCTGTTGAGCGATAGCCTCTGCATTTGACGGATACTTTGTCTGCAGGCGAACTGAATCCTCCACTAAGACTTGAAGTTGAGCCTCGAGAGCCACCAAGTCATTCTCAAAACCTTCATGACGACGGATCAGAGACAGGGCGGAATTAAGATCCTTACCCAGTTCATTCGACAAACTGGCATTCTTGTCCTGAATCCTGAAGAGTGCTTCCGCCACATCTCGATGGAAACGATGAATCTCACCAGCTCCATTTAGTTTCTGTTCACGTTCCAGGACAGAATTGAGGAGGCTCTTCCATGCATAATCCAATTCCTCTTGGCGTTTCTCAATCGCCGCCGAATAGGGTGATTCATTGTTCAGTAACTTCCTCCCGGACTCAATGCATTGCTTGTACCGATCAGTACCCGATTCAATGTGATGCTTCAGATCATCAAATTTATTCTGCAACTCCTGCAGATGCTCAAAGTCCTGACCGTAGTCATCTGACGACACCGCCTGCTCATTCTCATTAATCCACTGCTCCAGCTCATTCGCCTCCATGAAGTACTCATAGCGATAGAGACTCTCCATGAATTTCACTTGTCGCTGCCCAGCCAACTTCTGCAGGGATTTCAGCATCGACTCGATCATTTGCTGCTTGGATGCAATCACCTTGCTGTCCGGATACTTGGCGGCCACCATAGCTGCCGCTGTGTGACTCATCTCTGACACAATCCCCGAATATGTGTCTAATTCCAGCTCAAGTGCTTTGTGTTTTGTCAGCAATTTTGTGGCGGATTCACGGTCTCTTCCGTAGTCATCTGACCGTAATATATTGTTCCTCTCGCCCAGCCATGTCTCAATGTCGCTCGCCTCAAAGAGATACTGTTGCGTTTTCAGCGATATCTCCAGTCTCTTTGTGCGATTGGCCGCCTCGGCCAGGAGAGTCTCCCAAGATGACTCGAGATTGTCACACAACTCTTCCACCTTCTTCTTCTCCGGATGATTCTGATCGATAAGTGTCTGACCGAATGTGAGGGTTTTCGTGATCATCGGCTGGTGACCCTCAATCTCTGACTCCAACTTCTTGTGCTTCTTGTACATACTCTGAGCCTGATGCAGATTCTGGCCCAGAGCTTCAGACTTAGCCGTGGGCAGTCGCTCATTGATCCACTGGAGCTCAGTGTCCAACTCAAAGCCAAACTTATGATACTTCAGACTCTCTTCAAGGGCTTGCTTTCGCTTCTCCATTGGCACTTTGAGGTCCTTGATGTTCTTCTGGATGTTTTTGGTCTCCTTCTGGATATTGCGCGCATCAAAGTGTCCCTCATGAGCCATTTCTTCACTCGATGTCACCAATTCGTAAATCTTCTGCTCCCACATAATGATATCCGTCTCGATGATCTCATGACGCTTCAGGAGATCGCGACAACTCCTAAGATCATGTCCCACATCATCACTCTGAAGACCATTCTCCAGATCCTTGAGTTTGTCCTTCGCATCTTGAATGCTACGATTGTGATCTCTCTGGGCGGCTGCTTGCTCCAAACGACGGCCCTTCTCTCCCGACAGCGCAATCAAATCCTTCCACTTTCTATTCAAACCATCCACCATCTCTTCGACACGATCCGCGTTGTTCTTCGTTGCAATGAGAGCATCAGCGTCCTGGAAATACAAAACAGGAATCCTTAGCAAATAATTCACATTGATTAACTCTAACAAACTCACCTTGTTGATATTTCGCAATTGACCCTCATTGGCTCGCAACTCCCTCTCAAACGCCGTGTGCTTCTGAATCTTCCTGGGCAGATTGGTCAGATCCTTGTAGTTCTGATCACTGGCAATCTTTATCTTCTCATTCAGCCACGTGTCCAGATCCTCAACTTCAGCTGCAAACTGCTGGAAACCCTTGGACGCCTGCAACTCGAATTTCCTCTGTTGCGCCGCCTCCCTAACGGCCTGTCGTCTCTCCAGCACCTGATTGCGTCGCTCATCAATGTATTCGGCCGCATAGTGTTGATTTGCAATCAATCGATTCGCCTTGTCGTTGAACCCCCTTAGGATCTTGTTCTGCGCCTCGAGGGTATTTTCAAAATCACCGTGTCGCTTGAGGATTGCATCAACCTCATCGAGTGATGTTCCCAACTCTCTTTGCTCAATAAACGCCTCGTGACTCTTGGTGGTTGCATCAATCTTGTCCGCTTCCCTGTTGAACACTTGCAACTCGAGACAATTGTCGAGGAATTTCTGCTTCTCCGGCCACATCTCATGAATATTGGCCTGTGCCTGCTGCAGCACTTCAATCATCTCAGCCACTTCTCTCAATTTGGGATTACGCTGGTGCAACTGAGTACCCAAGCCAATGACCTCATGGAATTCATCATCCTTGGTGCGAATCTCATCACCCAAATCCATATGGCTCTTCTGCAAATTCTTCGCAGTCTCCACATCTTTGGCAATGACATCAGCACTCAGCACCGCATTAGTCTCCTCCACCCATGACAGCAGATTCTTGCTGCTATTCTCAAAGATCTGCTGACCCACAGCATTCTCCAGGCGCGCTCGACGCTCATGAGCCTTATTCTGCACATTCTTCCAAATTTCCTGAATCTCATTTTGACGCTGAGTCACGTTGGTCCGCTCAGACGGATACGAGCTCTTCACCGAGTTGGCCAGCAGGTTGACACGATTGACTTTCTCTTGAATTGGCGCCAGCTCACGCTCCAAGTTCTGATGGCGACGCTGTAGAGCTTGAACTGTCTTCAAGTCACGACCCCATTCAGCAGCATCGAGTTGATTCATCTTCTCATTCATCCAATCTTTCGCCTCATCGCACGTCCTATTGAACAGTTCAACACTCGAAGCACCTGCCAGATTCTTCTCCTTCTGCGCTTTCAGGTAGTTCAGGTGATCCCACATTTGATGAATTTGCTTCTGTCGTGCCTTGATCTTGTCCAACTGAGAATGTCCCTGTTGAATAAAGTCCTCAACGGCCGCATCGAGAGCATCAATCCTCTTCGATGAGGCCGAGAGATCCGTGAGGAATTTCTCAAACTTCCTCTTGGCAATCTCAACATTCTCATTGGTTTCACTGCTGTTGAGCATCTTCTCCTTATCCTTGATCCACTTCTCAAAGTCATCGCACTCCCGGAAGAAGCCAAACAGACAGATTGAGTCCTCAAGCAGATGATGGCGACGCTGAGCCAAATCCTGGAGAGTGTCGTAAGTCGTGCAGATCTTCTTGAGTCTCTTCTCAACACTCTCACTGCCATCCACAATGTCACTCACGATGCGACGCTTCGTCAGTGGCTTGATCTGAGAGACATTCGTGGGTCGAACTCTCTTCACTGGCACCACCTGATTGACTAGCACCGTCTTCTTCACCTTCTGAACAGTTTTCACCTTCTCCAACTTCGGCACGATGCACGGCACATTGCGTGACTCAATCTCACGTACATAGGTGGCGGGAACGAAGCCCTCATTCCCATCCAGTTTCCTCACCGACCACCAATCATTGTTGGTCTTATTCAGCAGAATCATCACCTCACCCTTGGCCATCTTCATACCCTGTCCATCAAACACATAGAGCGCCTTAACATGTGGGAACATCTTATTCTCCGTCACCATTCGACGCTCCACCTTCTCCACTTCTTCATCCTCCCACACCTCCTTCGGCACAAGTCGCTTCTCATTGACCCATTCTTCCTGCTCCACTTCAACGGGTTCCGGTTCAGCGGACAACTCCAAATTATTTATTCCCGCCTTTATGAGCTTCTCAGCTTGCTGCTTCAAATTGAGCACATCACCAGAGTAGGCATTCAATTCACCCTGAAGATCTCTGTGGCGCTGAAACAATGCCTGTGCCGATGGTTCATCGACACCATAATCTGTGGACGCCATGAGAGCCATTTTCTCATTCAACCACGACTCCGCCTCATTGGCGTCCGTGTAGAATTGATACGCTTCAATTTCATCTTCAAGCTGTCGCTTCCGGAACTCAACGAGACTCTCCAACGCCTTCCAGTGCTGCTCCAGTGCGTCAATGCGTGGCTGCAACTCGGCCGATCTCGTGTGCTTCGACTCAATCAACTTCCTCCCAGAATCAGTGATCTGAGTCAATTTAGGCTTGCGCACTTTAATCTCATCCTCCAGCGCCTTGTGCTTCTGCTGCAGCGACATCACGGCGCGAAGATCCTTGGCCGAAATCACCGCCTTGCAGATTCTCTGTTTGTCAATCACCCAACTCTCCTCATTGTCATAATCTTCGATGAACTGATAGAAATTCCGAGCATCGTCCAACTTCATTCGCCTCTCTGCCGATTGTTTCTGCAAATTCTCATACGTCTGATTGAGTTCCTCCATTTTCTGCAGCAACAGCGGGATATCCTTCTGATCTGACTGCTTCAGTGCCTGACACTGTCTCACATAGCGTCTCAGATTCTCCCCCAGTGCAGTCACCTGCAGCTCCTGCAGAGCGTGCGTCTGCAGCAACTCCTCAACGCCCAAGAGATGTGGTCCCACATCCTCAGACGCGAACTGCACCTGAAGCTCCTTCATCGTGGACATTGTTGCATCAATTTCTCTCAGCATGTTCAACAAATTGCTCATCTGCGTGAGATTGTTCTTGTGATTCTCCAGCAGATCCAGCAGCTTCTGCCACTTGTTTAGCACCTCCTCCTCGCGCTTCTTCACTCTCTCCTTCCCATGGTAGTTCTCCTTGCTCAACTCATCCGCCATGGCGGTGAGATCATTGAAGCGCTCAACACGCGCCAGGATGTCAGCTGAGATGGCCTCATGTTTCTTCACTGTGGCATCCACTTGACGCAGATTGGCTCCATAACGAGGATCTGACAACACCTGGATCATCTCCTTGAGATATCCCTCACGCAATACGGACTTCTTCTCAAACTTGTAGTTCAACTGCTCCAGTTTCTCCTGCCTCATGAGCTCCTCCCGCAAATCCACTTCGCGGCTGTGCTCAGCATATTCCAGCATCTGCCATGACTTTTCAATGTCATTCACCAGTTGACCCTCTTGCGGCATATATTGTGGCTGATTAAGCGACTTAAGTAGTGTATTTATGGTAAAATACAGGGCTTCAATTTCACTCCGCTCCTTATATCTGCAAATTGTAATTAAGATAAGGCACATTTTTGCTGAGCTTGCGTCCACACAGAGACACACTAACTGGCCAAAAAAATAACAGCGAAATCTCTTCTCGCTCTAAACGGAATTACTTTGCAACAAATTTTTATTGAATTTTGCAAAATTTATAGCTCTTATTTGAGAGTCAAACAAAATTAAGTAATATAGAAATATCATAAAGATCATTATTATTGAATGCGTGTAAACTTTCGGCCAGGAATTGTCTCATCATTAAGTTTTACAACAAAGTATATCAATAGGCGAGATAAGAATTTAAAGAGACATTCTCTTCTCAGACAAAGAATATTTATTAGTGAGCAGTTCTTGAGTAAACATTGAAAATTTGCAAATTTTCGGTCTCCTGTCTCACTTCTTAATTAACTTGAAGTATACTCAAGACAGTCTCAAGATAACGCTAAAGCATCAATCAAATATTTAACTTACTTAATAAACTCCGCGCCACTCATAATTAAGTTAAACATAAGACATTTTGCAACTCACTTTGGTGGTTTCTCTATCGTGATGTATTGCTTGAAGATCACCAACTCCTTCTGGATACCCTCCAGAGAGTTCGGGAAGTTCCTCTTTTTCAACTCCTCCGTCTTGAGGCGAATCCACTCCAGCAAATTCGTCGTGAGCTTCTCATAGTGAATCTTTCGTCGATCGGCATCCATTAGTTTGCCGACAATCTAGAAGAAAATAGAAAAACAAGCAAGAGAATGTGTTATCAGTTGCATCACCGCTGCGAAAACACTATTTCATTCTGAGGTGACTCACATTGGCAATACGTTTTCCACTCTTCTGCTCATTCTTCATGCGTGCAAATGTGTGATAGTACGATGCAACATACGTGAGAATAGACTTCTCATCCGGCCTAGTTGTGTCCACATCTTCTGCATCCAGCAATTTCGGAATGCCAAGCTCCCGGTCGGCGACATCAAAGGCATGATTGAGGTTCTCAATGTGTCGACCAGGTGTTAATGAGCTGTAGTCAAATAGATCTGGCCTGTGTGAATGAATGAGGGCATTGAAGCCCATGCCAGATCGCCAGGAGCCCGTAAAGTCCTGTATGTGAACCCCTTGGTAGCCATGAGTCTTCCTCTGACACCACAACAGCAGAGCATCTTTGGCCGATCTCTTCTCACTCGACTCATTTTCCTCATCCACATCGATCTCAATCTCCTGGATCTGGAAGCGCAGGATGATCGTCCAGATGAGTCCGAGTATGAGTCTTGGATTGCCATCGACAATATCTTCAGCGCCAATTGACTCAAGACGCACTTTTGTGTGCAAAAAGGCCAAACTCTTGTTCACATTCTCAATCTTATGGACACGCATTCGACCCGAGTTTGGCTTTCCCAATTTCTCACCGGAGATTATTTCCAGCAGCTTTAGCAACTTTATACCATCCGCCAAGTCCACAAACAGGTCTTCAACTTCCATTTTCACCTGAGAAAAAAAAAGATCATAAATAAACGAAACACAACGCAGAGTGTGAAACAAAAAGTGAAAAGAAATATTGAGACACATTCATTTTTTTTGTGTGTCGCGCCATGACCAACAAACACATTAGGAGAAATGTTTTTCTTCCATCAAAGAAAAAAAAAAGAAATAAAATATCATGATTTAAATCACAACAGAGTGACATTTCCGGGCCACGGAAGGTACTCTGTCACCTTTCTGCGTTTTATTTACCTTTATCAGAAATGAATTCATCCATTTCGTGAATGTCTTCTTCTGTATGTGCAAACGCTCCTCCTGCAGTGTCTTAATACGCTCATTCTCAAACTTGTGAATGCCCTCGCGTTGTGTCATGTTACTCCTCTGCTGCACCTGACTCGAGTATCCTCCGGGCTCATATTGTCCCCCTGCAAAAGAACACACACACCCAGCGTTACAGCAACAAGTTAGAAATGAGCTGTGATACAAATTGCAGTGAATTAGCAAAATTGTTGAGCTGCTTCTCTTTTTTTCAGCCTCTCGTGCCACTTGAAACACCTCTCTAGCGCTCCACATTCAATTGGTGCACATGTGAATCTTACAATTTTTATTTTTTTTTGCTTCTAAATTCACGCACACACTCATTCATAAATTATCTATCTTATATATAGTTGCCGTCTTTTTTTTCTCACATCTCATAATGCATTCAAGTGTATTAATCGCTATTTGCTTTGTTCTTTATACATTTCATTTTATTGCATCTCTCTTTTCACTCCCATGCGCGCGGGGGAGGTACATATAAAAACTACATAGCAGGTTAATAAATACAATGATAAAGAAGCAGAAAAAAATCGGAAATAGTGTACATGGAAAACGGAAGTGTAATTTCTTGAACTTAAGGAAAGCTTTCTTTATGGCATTTTTTACTAATAGCCCCACGGGAGGTATCCTAATTTCTAAAATACATCATTTGAGATTCAATTAACGATTTTTACCAAAATAAACATAGGTAATTTCTGTAAATTTGTTCAAAAACATTTCAAAACAATGCGTTCTAATGATAATTGAGACATTTGTCGCATTTTGCTCACAAAAATATCCCAATAAAAATCATCAAATAATTTTTTAACCATTTAGATTTCAGGGCAAGTCGTTTTTTCATAACTTTTTAATTTACCATAAAAATTTAATTAGATTACTCATAAAAAGAACAAGCAAAAAGGCCAAAAAGGCATGAAATTAAACTAAAATTTAACCTGTTGGAGAGTTTAGGTGTATGTACACTGTTATTCGTTCAATATCTACCCCTTGTGACAATGATAAAACTCTCAAATCTAGGTGAGAAGAGATCACCAAGAACACATTGAAGACCTTGATTGATAAGAAACTCTCAGACAATCAATTTGCAAGAGATACCATTAATCCTTGGAATTTCTTCAACTGGAAAAATGTAACACCGCATATAATTTGCTCGCACGAAATTCCATGCACTTGAGATCATGGTCAGAAAATGTAACTTGACTCATCCAGCGAGAGTCGGCAAGTGAAAAACTGTGTCCATCAAAGGAAAGCGCCGCTACATGGCTTATTTTTTTCTTCCTCTTTGCTCGTCTTTTAGCGTGAAAGTGCGTCTTGAGATTCACCTTAAAATGCAATGCCATGCCATTTTTTAACCAAATTGTGATTTATTTAAATTTGGTCTCAATCCCCCCCTCCCCATTAAGGAAAGCTAATTGGCTGAAAAGAGCGTGAAAGCTGAGAAAACATTGATTATTTGATGAATAAATCTTCTCAAAATCACCGATATTTGATTAACTTGGGAATTTTCATGTGATGCGTCGTTTTAAGGTTGGCAGCACTCTGGAAAGCCTAACAACCTCATTGGATATTTCAATATAACTAATATTTTCACCTCATGTCGTGGGATTAATAAGAAATTAATATAAAATCAATCAGCGGAACACAAATCCCAAATTCAAGACATTTCAACACACTGAAAGAATTCCAATTGATCTCTCTCACGTGTATTTTGTGAAACACAATGAGATGGGAGGAGGGAGGGAGGATCATTTGCAATTTTCAAACGATGTGGAATTTCATTCTCAAAACCTAAAGCATACAAATAAGATGGCCTAAAAGAGTACTGCTGCTGAAATGGGAAACATTCCAGAGTGAAGAAGTTCTGTAACACGATTCCAAAAAGCTCTGTTGAAGCCCGTGAAGGTGACGAACAAAGTGGAACTCCGTGTTATTGTCATTGAGCGTGAAATTGATGATCGATTAAGTCAACATAATAGTTCTTCTCTATTTCACCTCGACACAATTGCCAAAATCAAAATACAAATCCATCTCTTTCATCTTACCAAATCTCTGAAGCCAAAGAGAAATTTCTATCGTTATCGAAAGCATAATATTCTTCTTTTCCAGTAAAGCTCCCTTTGAAGGTTGATTATATGAGTCTCTCCTAAATTAGATTTTGATGAAATAGAACAGCCCCGGTGAAACAGGTAAAAACAGAAATCGATTTATAACTTGTCTTAATCCGAGCTTACCACGTTCTCTATGCAATTTATTTTATTTTTACGTGTGACATCATATTCTCTATAGCAAACTTGGATCACATGCTACACTGTCTTATCACTACGCACGTAGTCCGTGAGATATATAGGCCTTACATATACATATTTTATTATTTATTATTGCGAAATACATTGAGATAAAATGGGGTACCCGCGAGTGTGATCTCTCGTGGTAAATATTTACCCTTCCTCTTCTGAGCCCCACAGAGGCAAAAAGCGAGAGTCAAGAGTTGAAAAAAATGTAAAGAGAGAAGATATAGTGGAACATCTAATGAAATTGTCTTTTCTATAATTGACATCATCAATTGGCGCATACAAAGCATCTCTTGATATCTCTCTCCTCAATTGTTTTGTAGATTGATGCTAATTGTGTTTGGATGTCTTGAAGATGGGGCCACACAACTGCCATAATGAAAAGAGTGAAAAGAAACTCTAGAGCGAATGATAAATTAATGTGAATATAACACATTCATCTTCATTCGGTGTTGTTTTTTCCTCTCGCACAATTCACACTATGATGATCTCTTTTTGCCTAGAGCATGAAATTCACTGGAAAATGCAAATTGTGCCTCATTCTTAAGTCCTCCAACCGCAGATAATAAGTTTTGTTGTTTTTGCTAAAGCCAAAGCGGAAAGAACAAGAATTTCCAATATAAGCAAATATTTATCTATGTTTGAAGTGGAATCGATCCAGGGTGAAGTTTTTCATGGGGAAAATATCATAACTTTGTAATCCATAGTGAGTAAATATCAATATGAGAATTTCAACAGAAATTTATAGATAAAAAAAAAATTCAACCAACCACGCATTTAGCTGACTCTCTCAATGCAAATATTAAATGGATATTTCGTTATTTCCTAAGAAAATGTGAGAATGTTCGGGAATGCCGTCGATTCCAATAACACTGATAAGGCCGCAGTGATAGCGATGAAATAGCTATATAATGCTTATATAAGGTATCGAGGCGAGAAGGCGGAACAAAATTTTTGATATTAGGCATTTTGCCCACAAAATATCTCACATTTCAACACACACGGATTAGTACTAAAGACAAAGAGACAAAACATATAAATCAAAGTGCAATTACCATATTTCCGTGAATACATTTCTCTCTCTGGTCTAATGTAAATTACTTTTCAATATTCATAAATTTATCCACAAAATTAGTGTTAAACTGATAAAATACTGTTCATTCTCTTTATCTGCTTTTCTCCACCTGCCATCGACACACTATTGTGGCAAAATTAAAAGAAATTGGCAATGTCTATTATAATAGCGTTTACAAATATTCAAACACACGATGCCTCAAAACACTTCATTCAACTTGATAATAAAATTTAATTGACACAAATGGCACACAATACCACATGAGAGAGAGAAAACCGCGAATTTATTCAGAAAATGGGAATTTCTTATTCTCCTCGCGCAAATCCTCCTCAACTGGTAGTCGCTTTTGATTGCAATTTAGGTGAATAAATTCGATATGTGCAACACCAAACACTGTGCTCGCCCGTGAATTTCAATTGAAATCAATTTAGAAAATTTTCACACATCTCTCTCTCTCTCTTCTTTTTTTCTTGCCCTCCCGCAACACGAACTGCTCCAGTGACGGTACTAACAGTGACGAGATCACACATCGACTAATTTCCGTGCACGGCAAATTTTACCCATTACTTGCCTGTGGGAAGGTGGAAAAGAGAGCGAGTGAGAGAGATAACGAAACTGATATCGCTTCACAGACGAGTAATCTAATATTTATTGCACTCACACACAATGATCGTGAAGATTTTCACAGTTGGTTTCTTACGCCGCCCCTAATCTTGAAACACTCTTTAAGGAAATTTTCTTATATGTCCCCTTCAAATTGATAACAATACACTCTCACTATTTCATGCAAAAATTCGTGTCACACAGACCCGAAGACAGGGAAAATTAATGGGTTTTCCTGGAGATAAGATAGGAAAGGGAATTTCTCTAATTTTAACATTTTAACACTGTGGTGCAAAGTATCTCAAATAATTGTGTGTAATTTGAGATTTCAGACACTGATTGCGGTGTTTTCTTGCCTTCAATATTTCAGTATCTTTCTTTAGATTATTTGCTACCGAATTCTTTAGGGATTCATGACCAATTTATGATACAGAGAGTGTTAACTCTACTTTATCAAACAATTTCTATAGGGGAATGTGGGGGAAATCAGACACCTTTTGAGGCATTGAGACAAGTTTAGATTGCCACTTGAAAATATACGAAAAGATTCTTACGAAAATTTTGTGATCGATTGAGGCAATCGGGAAGACAAATTACAATATCTCCTGATTTTCACTCGGTTGGACGCATTTAATTTTCCTCCTGAAATATCTCAAAATGTCTGAGAATATCCAAGAACCTGCTCCGGAAGCCGTTCCCCAGGAAGAAAGGTCTAACGTGGAAGAACCTGAAGACAAAGGTGAGCCTTTAGAAGTGCCGAAAATGCGAAAAGCTCGAAAGCGAGTGAGAGCTCCATCCAAGAGCAGCAAGGCAGCGAGAAAACCAAGAGGAACCAAACGGACAAGGTCAATGAGTAAATCAAGACAAACCAAGAAGAGGAAGACTTCTGCCAAAGCCAAGACCACATAGCCCATCAAGTGGATGAAGATTGAATTGTCTCATGATCACCCCCCCGATTGTCTACATCGATCACAAATTTTTTTGTTAAAATTCAAAATTACATTACGAAATGTTAAATTCCTGGACTTGGAGTCTCATGAAGCAGCAAACTCCCATATTTAGATGTAATCATGAGCGTGACAAATAAAATACAATCTAATTTAAACTTGATTTGTGTTGATCACTCCTCAATGAGATCAGTAGACACGATCGTCATTCTATTAGAGGCAAATCTGTACATTGTATTCCTTCTTTTATACATATTGAGCGAAGATTATTTTTTCTCTCATTCACTCATCTCTCAGTCCTCCCTCCATCCCACCGAGAGTCTCGCATCGCGATCAACATTACACAGACACATTGTAGATCACGATCTATTTTGCACTCTTGTGGCCGCGATCGAGTGCACCGGCTTGTGAGCTTAATTAAGTATCCATTTACACTGTCATATTGCAAGTCTTTCTCTTTTAATTTACACTTATATGACGCTTTGTTTCCCAATGAAATTACACATCCACTCTTCTCTATCATTTTCAATGCAAGAGGAGAGAGAAACACCCAAGAATTTGCCCGTAATTTAATATCGAAATCTCGAGTGTCTATTTCCCCCTGTCTTGCATTAGTCAAAACGTCAACAGCAGCGCAAATTACTTGGAAGTGCAATGGTGAGTGTGCGGAAAAAAAAGAGTTTATATACTTCATAAAAAGCAATGCTCAATTTATTTTAATTACCAATGAAAATATTTTTATTATTTCTGTAGTAGTTAATAAACCTTTTCCTCAAGCAATATTGTGATATTGCTGCTTCTCACTCCACCGATCCATTTATCCCATCTATTTAGCTTTTGTCACCCATTTTACACACGCATTAACTACAATATTACGATAAGAAATTCATTTTGTGGAACATTTACTTAATAAAGCGAATCATTGCGTTTTCCAGGCCCCAAAGAGAGAACGCTCTATACACATTTTGTGGGGCAATGAATGTGATCACGCATTCGGACACAACACAAGAAGCAAACAGTGAGTTGTTGAATTTTGGTGAGTAATATTTGCTTAATTAAACATCAGACAATTTTCCTCTTCACATGATAAATACAATATATTCTGGGGGAGAGGAGATTTAACAGAAAAAAGCCATTCGTCACTTATTGGAAAAATGCGGGATGAAGTAATCTTCAGAGTCATGTTTTATTTAATTGCAAAATTTTTATGTATGCCTTCTCGAGTGCCTTGTCTTAATTAAATTCTTTTTGCTTCCACTTGTTATATGCCACTTACAAGCCCATTTTCTGTCCGTCGTATCTCAAAGCACTGTCACATCGTTAAGTTTAGGATAAAATGAGCCATTCCATTTGCAAATTCTATGGAAAAAAAATTATCTTGGGAATGGAGAATCAGCGAATATAAGTCTCTCTCATGTAACAATGAACCAAACCTTATGATCTTGTCGCCATTCTCTGGGTGGCTCTCCCATAAAAAAACACAACTCTCTGGAGAGCTTTTGACTGATTTTTCACAGACTTCTTTTTTTTTACCATAATACCACCGACACATTCACAATCAAGGTCGAATGCAGAATTCTGCTCACAACTCTCAACGTCTCTGGTGATGCTGAAAGAATGTCTTCGACTCTTTCATGCTTCACTCTCCATCAGAGCCACACCGAAAAAGCACCGCATACACAACTTGGAAAAATGCCCTCATTGAAAACATATCTCTACATTATATATAGAAGCCAGTAGCAACAATATTATTCTCAACTATGTGCGGTGTTAAAAGAAGCATGAAACTCATTGTGATCTTCAAACCATATTTATTCATGCAATTTAAATGTGCGGAGAGAAAAAGAGATGCGGAATAGAATAAAAAAAAAATTATGTGTGACTCTTAAAAAAGGGTCTCGTGTCTTTCTTGTTCTCTCCTCCTCCCTCTCATAGTGAATTTTTACACTCTTTTACAACGAATCCCGTTGCAAGAACGTAAACAATAAGATCTTGTTTCGCCTTCTTCCACAACAGTCACCCAAGAGCATAATGTTTGCATTAAAAAAAAAAGAAGACTCTGGCAGATTTTGTGCTCAGAAGATGATAGAACATCAGCGTCAAGGGGTATCTCACCCAAAAATCTACTCAACACAGATATCATATGCAGTTTCTGGGAGTTTTGCGAAACATTCCATAAGTTTATTGCTACAAAAATTGCAAAATTTAAGAGAAGAGTCAAGTTTTCTTTAATCCCAGAAAAGTGTGACAATAATTTCACAAAATGTATCACCCCTTGAATTTCATCGTTCCAAAAATTAATTCGCCAGAACGAGAGACATTTCAGCGAATAGCAAACATTCAATGGATTTGTCCTCAAACAACACAAGAATACCAATGAGAGATATCGGCCACGGTATTTTGGATTTTTGCAGAAGCATGGCAAAAACATGAACAATTAAATATCCAATGTTTAAATACTATCACGGCTCTGATGGTGACTAATCGTTCAGGTTCTCCCAAGGAGAGAAAGAGAAGAATTGTATTGAATTTTAAAAAGAAAGAATGCAGAAAAAAAGCACTCGCGAAGCTCTCTTCAACTTCTGTACGGTTTCAATGGAATCCGCACACGGGCAAAATTACAACACTCATATGTATATGTACATCTCTTATGGTGTGGAGGGACACAAAAACCCCACAGAAAAGACGAAAGAGACAGAGAGAAATCAATGAATCCACTTCGATGTTATTTCAAAATCAATATAAAATTGAATTTATCCAATATTATGTATATGGAGTTTGGCATTCGATGAGATTGTAATAAAAAAGGAAGATTGAAGAATATCTCAAACCTCCCACATGTTTAACGTTTTGGAAAACATTTTTTTTTAATTTTGCTTATTCTTCTCTTTATACTCGCCCTCCCTCCGTCAACGCAACTGATTAATAAACATCCACACTGGGATTCTTGCTAAATATCCATTTTGAATTCCATTCACAATACCAGCAAAAATGACCTCACAGTGAAATTATGTGATGCCTCCTCTCGTGAGTGAGTCGCTGTGCTGAAAAATAGTTATACAGGAATTCAACAATAAATATAGAGACTCACTGATGTCATTTTTGCCTAAGTATGTCTCTATGATGATTGCCATGGCTTTTGTGACACATCTTTTATTCTCCACTCAACAGCAGCAGCACAGATATTGAATATACAGAAGTTGTTTGAAGAACATCTTCCCAAAATAGAATTTCAGAGGCGCGCAAGGATGTTAATTTATTGCCGCAGATGGAGGCCTCTAACAGAGAGGACACAATAAGAAGAGAAAAATCTGTACGCCAGATGCGAAAACGAACCCGTCACTCATATCCTATTTCTGTCCTTAATTCATCTCGCATACGCCTCATTAAAGTCACAAGCAATTTTGCCAGTTTCACAACTCACAGAGTAAACTTCCTGAGGTGAAAAAAATACAACATATTTTTTTTTCAATTAAAATGCTAAATCTAAGCCCCACAGAGCACAGCAAGAGTGAACAATTCCGTGGAATTCTGTGGAAATCCATAATAGGAAAAAATAAAATAAAAGATATATAGAAGAGATCTATTTATACTGGAGTTTATTCAAGTGTTTGTTTCCAATGAAAACCCATGATGATGATTAAGAATGAGAATTAATGCGTTTGTTCAGAGAGCGCGAGAAGTAGAAAATATTTATTTAATATTGACTTCAGAATGAGACAGACTTAGGGTGGAAAATTGACTCCTCTATAGTCTCTCTATACCAACGGCTTCCACTGGCGATAATGGACTCATAAAAATCCATTTATTTCTCTCTAGCGCAAAGACACACATATATACATAATTCCACACATTCTTCAACTATTCGTTCCAATCTTGTGAAATTCTGTGCCTTAGAACAACTTCACGGTGTCGCAGAACTTGTTATTGATCTCAAGAGACCAACCTCTCACCATCTCAATAGGGTGTCTCCCAGAAGTTGTCTTATTGTGCAGTCAAAAAAGGCTATTTGGTCGAAAAATTATCCCTTCTTGGATTGATAAGAATTAGTGATATGCGATTAATAGCTTTGACTCTTATTTTGATTAGACAGACGATTATGAAAAAGAAATATCGCTAAATAATCACTTAGAAGCTCATTTGAGTGTAATCTAGATTTAATTAGGGGAGACCAGGGCCAATTAGATAAGGACAAACCACAATTCAATTAAAGTAAAATATATACCTATACATAAACCCCATTCACTGAATTTATTATCCTTTTTTTTGGATTCTAGAACCATTTTCAATAAAAATCGATTGAAGCTATTTTGGTTTAATATTTTAAATCAGTTTATACTGAAAATTATATTCAACAGCTAGTGAAAAGTGCTTAAATTTATCCCAATGCATTGATTTTCAATGCATGAAGTAAAATAAGATTTCAAATAAAGAAAAGGCCGGCCCAAAATAGCCCCGGTTTGGGGTTGTTTTGGACACAATATCTTGCTTTGGTATTTTCTTCCCCAACAATAAATTTCAAAAAATTTTCAGTTCAGAATGATACATTTTAATTCAGCCAATACCCGCAAGTAAAGCTCATGGATCATAAAAACTTCTACCCATTTTATATTTATTTTAAAACTTAATTTGCTGCATTATTAGTTTCGATCTTCCATGTATAAAGGCTTAATTGTTTTTTTTTTTCTGTATCACAGAGTTACAGATGAAACCCCAATTGCATTTCATCTCGAGGAAGGGAATCCTGAGCATTTAAGAATAAGCGATAGCTTAGCACGATTTTCTTTAAATTTATTTTAAACTTTAAAACATGTTAGATATCTCTAGGTTCCCCTTTCTTTTTTCCTCCTGGCGATTTTTAGGACACTAAATACATATGAAACACCCTGTATTTCTCTCCACAAACTAAGAAGCATGTGTGTGAAGTATGGAAATAGAATGTTGAAAATATTCTTATTATTTAAATATAAAATAGCAACTGGAATCTGTCCATAAGAACTTGATTTCTTTCTTCAACAAACGAAAAGACACAAACGCAATAGGAAAGTCAAGGAAAAATATATTGGTAAAATATTCAAAGAGGTGTGCGGAGATAAAAGAAAAAGTCCATCGAGAGATTCTCTCTTGTGGAGGCTGTCTTTCGGTCCTCTCCCCTCACCATCTTCCCTCCCCTCGCGCGATGGTATCTCTTCTCACATGTTGGTTAAATTGTAAAAGACATCATCACAAACACATTGCGAGGAGTGTGGACGAGACTGTTGTGCGTGGCACAGAGAGATACTCAGGGAAGGAAAAAAAAAGAATCATATATATGTCTTGTGAGAGAAGCTCCAGAGAGGCGCGCACACACAATTTCAATTTTATTATAATAAAAACATTCCAGATATAAGACAATGTCGAATGGAGTATATTTGTACAGGTTGAAGGCATTTTGTGCTCTGTGTGGCAAAAGATGGAATCACGAGAGTGCGGCGAATTGGATTTTCAGTTGCGGGGAATAAAACACATCATATACACACTGAGAGGAATAAAAAAAGGTGGGGAAAGAATTACAATGATCGCGCGAGCCAAAAGCCCCCCAGAAGATCTCTCTCTGCGCTGCCGCACTCGACCAGATGGAATTCCGCATAATGAAATGGCACAAGCATAACTCTCAAGCTTCAGCAGAATAATTCTGGGGCCCAGCAGCGAGCTTGTATACAAGAAGAGGAGAACTCATAATGTAATGTAGGTACCTAACTACAATCCAGGCCTTTTAATTCAAGCTCTTCAGCTCTCGCCAGTCTTCTCCCAACCATTTCATATGGATGAAATGAGCGCTCTCCTCCAAATGGCAAATTGTAATATATGCGATCTTAATAGATGCTCCGTGGAGATCAGACATAAAAGAGTATAAGATCATCTAATTGAACTCTATATAGAACCCACCTCTCTCTCTCTAACTACTTAAGATCCACTCTCCACATTACTTTGCCCTCTTCTCGCGTGGAACCACCTAAATTGCAATTGTGGCCATTTGAAGCATGAACACCTCTAATTTACTCTCCTTTCACACTCTGCGCGTCACTCCAGTTCCTCATCCATAATTCTCTCGAGCCAGACAATCTTCTCAAAACAGGTGGCTCTCTTATAAAGCGCGCTCCAACTGAGAATACTTCTTTGTCGTCTCACACCCATTCCATCGCCCCTGCGTGATTGACTTATAGATCTTGGAAATCGATTGGTAAGATCAATAAGGTGTTATTAGAAATTAATTGGGTGATTGCTGAGAAGTCTTTTTCAAGATCATCTCTTGAGTGATCCACTCTGATGTGACCTTCGGACAAGCCACGCGAAAACAATCGACTTAATGTAAACTCCAAACCACTGGAAAGTTCTCCCAACCAAGGTGTGGTTACTTTACAGAAAAGTGTACAAAGCTTTAGGATTAAAATTATACGGGAATAAAAAGTGAAATTTTAATATTTCCAACAATTTGTAGACAGATTAACTCAAATTTTCTAAACACTAATAGAGAAATATAAACATTTCACCCAGAATCTGTGTGACTTTGTGCATAAGAGATCTAAAAGCGAAAGGAAAAGGAAGTAAAAGACAGGAAAAAAGCGATTTAATTATCACCCGAAAATGTCATAAATCTTCATTGAGACATTCCTCAAATTCTACCAGTGACAACTTTTGCAATGAGCCACGAGAAACTCCTTTTTTTGCGCGATCTTTAACCGGTGAAAGACGGAAAACAAGAAGATTGGAAGAAGCCCTATTTTGGAGTGAAAATTAAACCTCGTGCAAAGAAATTTCTTATTGATTTATGTAATTCTACACCATATGCCCTGTCTCTCTCCACCACTGTCTCTAAAATAGATTATAGTGAAAGACACCGACAAATTGAGAAATGAGGGAAGTTGAGAGTTAAAAAAGACTGGAAATGATGAAGCACAAGAAACAGACAATGTCTTCTATACTCTCCAGAACAGTCAGAGGAAATCAAATTGAATTAGTGTTGGGAGAATTGAGGATGGGACGTTCATTTTTTTTCCTCTCGAGCCACCACGCTCTCCAACGACCCTAATTGCCGAGGAGATGGTCAATTTGAAGAGATTCACCTACGATAAAAATGTTCAAGAGTTTCTCATACAATTTTTACAAGAAAAATTCTTATTCAGCTCAAAATAGTTGCCAACATGGCGAAAACACTATGGTTTTCTGTTTCGTGTACATAACAGCCGAGATGGAGTTAAAAAAAAGGTAATATTTCTTGCACACACAGACTCATAACACCTGAATCTCAATGATTCCAAAGTTCCAACCACACTCAATAATGTAAAAATTCCTCAAGTGTGGAATGGAAAAAGAAGATGATGACGCGGCTTGGGAGCAGCAGCCAAAACTAATTTATATTGAAATTCATAATAATAAATTATTATGATTAAAATATCCCCAGATAGATTAATATCAACCAAGACACGAACAAGTGAGCAAACGACGAGGAGGAGACAAAACGCAATCTCTCCCTCTCATTCTCATGCTCTCTCTCGCCCTACAATCATGTTTTGATCCATCGCTGATGAGGAGAAGAAGAACTGCTGAATTACGGAACCGGTTGCCCGATAAACCACCGTCTCCTTTGGTGATCCGCGTCTACTTTCTGTCTAAGAGACGTGTCACCCTACTGTCAGCCTACTCGTCCACCTCAGACGAGAAGACTGACAGTAGGGTGACTCGTCTCTTTTCTGTCTACCAAGCG
>CAKKOB020000945.1:19642-31361 GCA_918844115.2 Phlebotomus perniciosus | reverse complement strand
TCAGGGAATTTTATATTGAAATGCCTACTTAATTTACAGATCCAAAACTTTATCTCCAATTTATCTTCATCAAAACACACTGAATTCATAGAGCGCATAGGGCGCTATTTAGGAAGCACCACGTCACAGGCAGGGCAAAAACACATAAATAAAGCCGCTCAATCCGAAGAAAAATATACAGTCCACTCTACTGCGCTCGCGCCCCCAACTACGACCCGAACACTTCCCAAAAAAGCTTTTTAAGAAAATCTGCTAATAAAGCTTTCCAAATAAACTTTGTAAGAAAGGTTTCCAAAGCTTTCAAGAGCTTTTTAAAGCTTTCTGTTAAAGCAATATAATAAGAAATCTTCTTAAAAATCTTTAAATGTTTTTGCTTTCTAACAAAGCTTTCTAAGATAGATTTCCAAAGCTTTCTATGAAAGCCTTAAGAAAATTTGCAAAATCTTCCCGGAATTTTTGAAGCTCAGTGGAACTTCAAGAGCACTAAAAATTATTCGAAAGTTTTACAAATTTTATAAATGCTCGTAAAATTCTGCAGAGCTTTTAAAGCATTTTTAAAAGCTCCCAGTTAACCAAGCTTACACTTTTCAATGTACAGAATTCCCTTAAATCTCCTGAAAGTTTTTAAAAGCTCTTAGAATATTCTAAGTGCCTGGAAGAACTTGGGAAGAACTTCCCAAAGCTCCCGATCTTCCTTGGATGTTTTCAAAATTACTTGACTTATCTTAGCATTTTCATTCTACTTCCAAAAGCTCTTGTGCATTTCCATTCAAATGTACACCACTTCAGTCTATAATATCTCCCCCTTGACAAAAGCTCTCAAAGGCTCTCTTGTAAAATTTCAAGCTTCGATCAATTGTTTAAGCATACGAAAGCATTACAATTTTCAAAAGCTCTCAAAAGTTTTCAAAATCTCGTAAGTTGATGCAGAAGTTTTATAAGATTTTTAAACGGCTTTGAGCTTTCATTAAGCTTTAGAAAAAATTATTCATGTTTCTCACTCTTTTTAAGTTCAATATTTTTAAAAGATTTTTTGCCAACTTTTCAAAATTTCTGCAAAAACTACAGAATTTTCAAAGACTTGAAGCTTTTATTGAAAAAGCTCTAAATAACTCGTAAAAGTTTAAAAATTTTCCCGAAAGCAATTCAAAATTTCGCAAATGATCTTTGGATTAAAAAAGCATTCATAAAAGTTTCAGAAAGCTCAAGATTTTTGAAAGCTTTGCAAATCTTTCAAAAGTTCTGAAAAGGATTTTGAAAACTTTAAGCATTTCTTAAAAAGCTCTAAATGAAACGTAAAAGTTAAAAAAATTTCTTCATTAGCTGTTTAGAATTTTGAAAATAATCTTTAGAATTAAAAGCTTTCAGAAGAGTTTCACAAAGTTCTATATTTTATCAATAAATTTGAAATTAATGAAAAATTATCTAAAAATATCAAAAATTTATTTATTTCTCAAATGATTCATTTTCCAAATAAACCATTCAGCTTCTGGAAACCCTGATCCATTTAACGTGACAACCTGAATATTTCATGTCCAACTCTCTCTCTCTAAAGTTTTAATTTTAGTGAATGAACTTTGCTTTTCATCCACTAATCAATAAGCTGGTTGACTCTCTGGAAGAATCACAGCTAAAATAAATAAATCCTTGACATTTTGCTAGCATTAAATTACTGAAATATTTCCCTATTAATAGATGATCATAAATCAAGGGAGGAAACACATAAAATACCCACAAAATTTTCTACTTAAGCGCGCCCATAAAGCTTATGCTTCATCAGGTGTTTAACTGCCTTCAATCACCTTCTGCGGCCAAATAAATCCATCAGTTGAGCATTAAATGGCCTGAATGGCTGTAAATGTGCAACAGAAGGTGAAAAAAGTGCCCTAAAAATGCCAATGAGTCGGTTGGGGAAACGCATCACCCAGGTAAGTATAGCCTAATTTTAACCGCCCTCGTCCACTGGTTTTGTTATAGTTGTTTATAAAATTGAGGGAAAATATGCCGACACACTCAATGGGATTCCACTTTGGCGTGCGAAAAATATTTTTGGAAAATTTCTCAAATGTCTGTGTGAGGCAATTGAGGAAGAGGAACGATCTTGGAGAGCGAGAGAATTTTTTTCTTACATCTTAATCTTTTGGCTTCTTCTTTCCATATCGTTGTGAAAATCCTCTCTCTCCGGGAGATTCTCACAAGAAAAGCTCCGTGAAAATTTGTGAACGTGTATTCAGTGGTATAAAAGATGAGGATTGGTATTTTTGGTCAGTGTCTCTCTGAACGGCAGTCAGTTACAAACAGTTAGTCAAAATGGTAGTAAGTTTTAATCCTTTTTGGGTGGTTTAGTATCAAAAAATTTTTGCTCAAATTGTTGCAAATTGTGATCAAAAGCTCAATTTCAAAGTTTCTTGTGCAATCAAAAAATTTACTGCCTGATCAATTTATTTTTCAAAAAAGTGTCACTAAAGTTAGAGAAGAAAAAAACCGTCACCAGGAATTCTCCGATCGCGTGGGAGGATCAACACCTCAGCCTATAATTAATAACGAGAGAAGATGAAAAAATATGTTTTCGCAAAGATATTCGGTGAAATTTATGGGACTCGGTGGAATTTGACGCAATGAAGTGCCTGCGAAAACTTAGAAATATCCGCGATGACAAACACTTCCAGTTCTGTGGGTGATCATCTCAAGGATGAGTGAGAGAATTGCGCAGAATTTTTCCGCCGAACTGTGATTGGGAATGAAATAATGTGAGAAAAAGTGTTATAAAAGAAACCTGAAGTTCGGGAATTAATTATAAAGATCAATTGAACGTTGATCATGCGCAAATGATCATTCAAATTGAGAATTTATATTTGAAATTCCAGGAGGGTTTCTGCGAGGGTTTTCAAGCTCTTGAAAAGTTGAGATTACATAAACAATTTGAATAAATTTAGAAAGGCTGAGAGATTATCTTTAATTTTCGGGAAGGAATATTTGCAAGGGTTTGGGAAAAGCTCTGTAGTTAAGGCTGTTGTTAACGGATTTTAGTCAAATTAAAAGCATTTGAAAGATTGGAAAATTTCAGAAAAGCCTCTTGAATGGAAGTTGAGCGCTTCGTAAAGGAAATAATGATCTCAAATTCGGGAATATTTAGAAGATCAATTAGTTTTGATTGTTTTTAGGGTTTTGGGAAAAGCTCTGTAACTAAGGCTGTCCTTAACGGATTTTACTGAAATTAAAAGCATTTGAAAGATTGGAAAATTTAGGAAAAGCCTCTTAATTGAAATTTGAGCGCTTCGTAGGGGAAAGACTGACCTCAAATTCGGGAATGATTAGATTTTTAGAAAGATTTTCCCTCAAAAGACACTAAAAATAAATTTGAGCTCTTTAGAGAAAGTAAATCTCATATTGAAACATTGAACTGATCTTGGGATTTTGCAACAAAGAGCCGAGACTTCCCTGATAGATTTTTTTGAAAACAGGATGACGATCAGAAAATGGATATCATCCGGAAGGCCTTCCAGATGTTCGACACCCAGAAGGCTGGGTTCATCGAAACCCTTAAGATATCCACAATTCTCACGTCTATGGGTCAGCCCTATGACAAAACAGAATTGCAGACACTCATCTCGGATAACGATCCTGAGCGTTAGTCTTTTTTGCTGTTAAATTTTTTTGAATTCAAAATCTAATCTAACGACTATTTAGAGACGGGAAAGGTGAACTTTGACGGCTTTGCGAGGATTGCTGGGCACTTCCTGGAGGAGGAGGACGCCGAGGCGATGCAGCAGGAGCTGAAGGAGGCCTTCAGGCTGTACGATCGTGAGGGCAACGGCTATATCACCACCAGCACCCTCAAGGAGATCCTCGCGGCGCTGGACGATAAGCTCTCCAATGCCGATCTCGATGGTATCATCGCGGAAATCGACACGGACGGCTCCGGAACCGTAGATTTTGATGGTGAGGGATTTTTCTCCGCCCCCTCAGAAAGATTAAATTTCAACCCCCTCACTAATGGAAACCTTTGCCACCCTTTGCAGAATTCATGGAGATGATGACTGGAGACTAAATTAAATAATGTGAACCGGCACGAGAGCATTTTCAGGTGTATTACCAAATGAAATTTATAATTTCACAAACTAATTAATTTACTGTAAATAAAGTGGTTTTTGCCCGGAATTATTCATAGCGCAGTGGAGGCGCCTGGTGCTCAAGTGGAATTTCATCTGGTTGAGATGATGCTTTCCCCCCGTTGGGAAAAAAGTGCTCTCGGGCGAGAAGAAAAAATGGCCAAATAGCCCAATAAAAATTCCTCCAGATAAATAATTAATGAAGCATACGATGCGTGACTCCGTTCCGGCTAATGGAGATTCCTCTGGCTGGTCGGTCTTCCTCTCGCTCCTCCTGATTGTGCTCCAATTTTTCAACCTAGAGTCACTGAACTACTTTCCCCGTCTTTTTTAGCCAGACCTTTCCCCAACAGTTTCCCTCTGAATCTCTCTCTCTTTCTCTCATTTTCATCTCTTGGCATAGTTTAACACCGAGGGGTGAAGCATTCATTCAATTGGAATTCTATTACAATATTTTATCAAGGGGTTAGTTGTTTAAAAAACTGTTCTCAAATGGGAAGCTTCTTAGTATTTTATCAAATCTTTATTAAACCGTGAAGTTGCTACAAAAAATTTAAATATTTAAAAAATGAGGAGCTTAGAAACTCACTAGGAAACTGTTCCTAAAAACTGATGATCAAACTTCTGAAAATGAATATAAAGTGTTCCTATACAATCAAGATAAAATCAATCGTTATAGCTTCTCGTAAACTATCTGATCGTTAACTTAATTAAAATTAAATGGGTTTCCTGGAACCTAGATTAGAATATTTGAGAACAGTTTTAATGCAACTTAAAGTTTTTAAACTTTTCAAGTGAAATTGAAATATTAAGAATTTTGGAGGGCTATTAAATTCTGATTTTGTCTAATTCTCATTTCAAAATAATTTTTTATCATATTGTTTTATCGAATCCCAGTTTCAGATCTTTGGGAACAGTTTTAATCCAAGCTATAAATCCTTGAAATACAACATGAAAAGTCCTGTAGAATTTTGAAATGGATTTAAGGACCTGTAATTTAAGTTCTTTCAAAATTTTTAACGATTTTTTTTGTACAAACTGTTTGGGAACAGTTTAATTTCAAATTTAAAACTGTTGCACTATTGATGAACCAGTATTCTTGATTCTGCTATTTCATCTTTATTACTCTCTGTTTGCCAAAATGAGCTTTTGAACTGTATTGTATGTATTATATATAACTTATTTTGGGAACAGTTAATAAACCCAGTAAAATTGCGCATCAAATAATAAATGAGGACCGCAAATGAGCAACTTTTCGCCACTTTTGCCCCTTCCCACCTCAACTGTTAATTTCTCATGCGACCCTCCTACAAAGGTATTAACTGCGGATTAGGGGATTAGCCTAAATGGCAAAAATTCCATTGCTCCTAACCCCCCGGTCTGAGCTTTGTGAGCTTGACATATTTATGAAATTACATCGATTTTCCCCTCCTTCGACAGAGACGCAGAACAATCCGAAAAGCGTCGAGCTTTGCTCCTCTCGCTCTCTTTGGGGGACATATATGTATAGGGAAAATCCTTTTCCTTTCTCCATCATGAGATTCAGTCTCTTACTGTGTGCGAGAGAGTGTGGAGCCTTGTCTCTGTCCCACACACGGTTCAGCCTCCCTTAAAATTGGTGCATGCAGTTGCACCAATTTCAACCTGGATTCCACTGGGTTCAGTCGCAAAGGGACTTCCTAAAAAGCTCAAGTGAAGTGCTGAGAGTGAAGTTGTGGGCCTTTGAAAATGGTGCCAAGGTATAACGACAATTTTTCCTTATCACTCTCCCCCAAGCAGTGCCACAAGGTGGGGGCCTTTTTCAGGGTGGATGGGCGACAGTGAGAGAAAAAAAAGCCCACAATTTGCTGCCCTAATACGATATAAATGAGTTATCGATTTATGAGGCCTGCGAAGACAACAAGAGCGCTTTTTGCTGTTGTGGGGGCAACAAATTCGTCTGTTTGTTCGCACTTGCCCTTTTACCACCCACCCCCACCACCCACTCAGGATAAACATAATAATTTTGTTTATTATTTATCACTTCTTTCTCTCTCTCATCCCCCACATGAAAAAGCTCGGTCGAGCTTTTATTATTTTTCTTGGCCGTTTCTTCTCATTCTCAATGGAAATTGCGCTTAGAACAAGGAGAGAGAAGAAAAAAACGGTGATGCATAATGGAAAAGCTCCCGAGGTATATGTTTCCATAGTGAAAAATACAGTAATTTTCTGGCTGTTTTTTCCCTCTCCGGAAGTCGGTGACGTCAATGAGAGAAAACACCGTCTTGTCTCTCTTAACCCGTGACGTCTGGATGGATGTTTTTGAACTTGTTGACTTGGATAAAAAAGAACAATCTATTTTGGGGGTAGCAAATGCAAACACTTAATCCCTCAATAAGTCCATTGTTTGCCAGAAAGAGAGAGATTGTTTCCTCTTGCCAAGAAAATGGTCAATGGAAATTGTGCCAAGAGTATATATTGGAATTGCAAAGTCAGCGGAAAGTGGAGCAACTTTCGCTGAGCCAAGGAGGAATACTTTTCCCCGGGAAGGAAAATGAAATTATTTTCACAGCCCAGTTTATTTGTTAGTCTGGCAAGTTCAAGATGCAATCAGCCGGATTGCAAATTATGGAAATTATAAGATAAATAAATCGTGACAATTCTTTCAAAAGTTTAAGTGATAAATGTTTGTGAATTCATAAGATTTACTCATAAATTCATAACATTTTGTTTGGAGTTCGGGCGCTTCTTTTTGTGGGTCGCGGGTTCGATTTTTGGTTAATTCAAAATGTTCCTTTCCATTTTTAACCCTTTTTTAAATTAAAAATTCTCTCATCTGTTTAAAAAGAGACCATTTTTCTTCAACTTTATGGTTCCTCCATTCAGTTCAATTGCTTCCCTCTTTGTTAGAGACAATTTTTATTATGTGAGCTTCCTCTGGCTTTCACGGAGCATTTCTTTCTCCACTTCCTGGAAGGTCTTCATAAAAGAAACTATATAGAAATTTCACAAATTCCCCAAAAAATTCTCTTATGCATAATTTTCTTCTTCATGGAAGAGCGTAACGAAGCATAAACACCCACCAGGCGTCTCCATCTCATTATGTGAACTCGTGCGAATTCTTGCTTTTATTCCCACATATTTTTCACTGTGAAGAGAAAAAGGGGTCTGCACAAAAGTCCATATGGAAAACTCTTTCTCCCAACAATACATCTCTTTGTGATGGAGGAAAAATGTGCAAACCCAGGGATGGAGATTGTTAAGGGTGCAATTTCATCAAAGAAGTGTAAATGGAGAATGTCATCAGCATGCAATAAAATTTCAATTTAGAACCTCCTCTCACACCTGGAGAGTATCGCCTGTGCAATTGATGGGTGGGGGGGGGGAGGAAATGAGGAGCTGGTTGAAAGTGGGATTGTGTTTAAAAATACCAGACGCCTCCACTGGCGAGTCTAGAATTTTCAATTAACTCGTTTCACCTACTTTCCAGCCACATTTTCTCACATTTTCCCCCCTTTTTTGCTCACTTCAGATCGCCGTGACGCTTCGCTGCACACGATGAAAGTTCCACCAAAACTATCAGTGTCGCACTTTTGGATTGTAAGTATTTTTTGGTCACATATTAATCTCAGATGTTACTAAATCATTCCTGACAAAAAAGAGAGATCACAAGGGGGAAATATTAGGGTGGAAGAGGTGTACAGAACTTCCAGCACTTCCACATTGTCTATGAAAGCTTCTCAATACTACCTGCACTTCGGAAGCTTTGAAGAGCTTTCAAGAAGGTCTAAACAATTTGCTGAAGCTCATCCCAAAAGCTTTGTAATTTCTCCCAGAGCTTTTTTGAAAGCTCATTTATTTCTGTAGTTATTCTAGAGCTTTTTGCAGAAAGATATCCTGAAATTTCTTAAAAGCTCTCCATAATTTTCAAAGCTTCAACAGGATTTCCAAATAAGAAATGTTTTTTAATTTATTTCAAAATGTTCTAAATAAACCATAAAAGCTCACAAGTTGACCCAAAAGTTCTTGATATTTTAGAAAGCTCGTAGGACCTTCTGAAAGCTCTTTAAAATTTCACTTCCAACCAGAATATCTCCCCCTTGATGAATCCTATAAATCTAACACCTCCCACGGAGGAAAAACCGCAAATTTAGGGCACATAAAGATACTCTCTTGCGACTCTTTATCAACCCTTTGTTCTTTGCTCAGCACGTTTTACTGCGAATATTTATTTTAGCCATTTCAAATGTCTTTCTCTCTCGTCCATCAATTAATGCAGAGAAAATATTGTCTAAACGAGAAATAAAAAATATCCATCCTTATCATTTGACATTTAATGGATATAACCCAGTTTCCGCTGTTTCCGGTGAAGCCTTAATTGCATCCGGATGAAAAATAGTTATGCGAAAGCGTGAAAGTTCAATAGAAAAGTTTAAGCGACATTTTAGCATATTTTGCATTTGAATAAAAAAAGTTTCATTGTTTCTATGCGAAAAAGTTTCAATTGCTAGTTGAAAATTCAAACATAAAGAGAACTTAATTCTTTTGCAATCTCATGACGTCTTTGCGCTAACAGACGTGGTAGTGTTTATAGAGTCAAGACAATGAGAAAATGGATAGATTATTGTTTGCTTTCATCCACTGAATGTATGACTGAAAATAAGTTACAAAAGACTGCTTTTTTACTTAAAATAATTTATTTTTAAATGAAGAAGGTATTTTTGTCTGTATTCGTTCTAATATTTCCTAATGTTTTGAATATATGAAAATTCATACATTTGAAAGTATGAATTTTCGTTTATTTTTTAAAAATTCAAGAGCAATATAGAATCACAAATGTCTCGTTTTTTTTCCTATTCTCAAATAATAAATAAATTCATCCACTCAAAGTATGACTGAAAATTAGTTACAAAAGACTCTTTTTTAACTGAAATGGTTTATTTTTAAAGAAAAAGATCTTCTCGTTTGTATTCTAACATTCATAAATATTTGGAATGTATGAAAATTCATACATTTAATGTATGAAGTATGGTATGTCTTAACGTCTCGGATGTGTTGAAAGTTTCTGTGAAACCCTTGCTTGAGAGATATTGTGAAAGAAAATTGCGAATATTCACTTCTTTTGTGAAATGAGAGAATATGGGGAATATTTCATGAATATTTAGTAAATATTGCGAATATTTAAGGGGATTATTTAGTGAATATTCATTCTAAAATCAAATCTCTATTCTTATAAAAAAATCATACATTGAATGTATGAATTTTCCTTTTTTTCAAGAATTCAAAAGAAAAATACGTATTATCACGAAAATTTCGCTCCTCCTCTATAATCAGATGATAAATAAATTCATCCACTCAACGTATGATTAGGATTTATCATCTTAAGACTCTCATTCCCCTGAAAACATTCTTAAGAAAACACCCTAAAGCCCATTTCATTTATTATTTGCTCTAGAATCCCCTTAATGTTTAGACTGAATGGAATTTCATCCATCTCTTGAATGCTTCCACACTCATTTCCTTAACTGTATTACATTCTCTATTATTTGCCAAGAAATCCGCCAATGATACACTTGAGAGACTGTTCAGATTAAACTTCCGGCAAATGTTTAAAATAGCTAAATCTCTCTTGCAATTTTCAGATTACACTCTGGTGTGGCTTTGGACTTGTCGTGTTTGGAACATTCGCCGTGATTTCTTGCTGGATTCGAAGATGCAGGTAAAATTGCCTCCCACACACAAAATCCCAGGGACTTTTGGGTGGGCTCCAAAAACAGCCCCATTTGTGGCTCTTGAGTGAGTGTGCGTGGGTTGTCGTTTTCTTGGAATATCGATTTGACGAGGAGAAGAAGAAAAAAAAGTGTAGTTTATTGGCAAGTTAAAATACAATTGCTGAAGGAAAGGGGATTCCATAGAAAAGACAAATCCGTCATGAGCAACTTATTGGATTTCCCAGTCAAATCCCTGAAATGTGTGCCACCCATGTGGGTGGCAAGAGACACGTTTGAGGCGACCACGTGAAAGCTCTTCTTCACTCTCTTATGGATTTTTTAACACTAGTAAAAATAGGGGTTTGTATTCATACATTCGATGTATCATTTTCATACTTTTGAAATATGAAAGTCATACTTTTATCCCAAGATCACTAAACTTTCAAAATTTTATATTTTGAGTTTTAAAACATTTTTATTTCATACTTTTTCATACTTTTCAATGCATGAATGCAAAATAAATGATAATTTAAGTATAAAATCTCTAAAAATCATCCTTTAAAAAGTATGAAAATTGTCTTTATAGATTCTTCAAAAGCTTTTTCAGTAAATTATGAATTCGATACAAAAAAATAATGTATGAAAAACATTCTTTTCATACATTAAAAATGTATGAGAAACTCACTGCAATTTTTACTAGTGTACCCTCTCTAGAATGGGTTGGGGAAATGAAGGAAAATTGTGTGTCGGGTTGGTCATACTTGAGAGCTTTCCTGCACAATCAATTGGCATTTGTGGGTGTAAAAATGCAGTGTTTAACAATCCACTCTCGGCTGAAGTAACATTTGTGACAAAATCAATTTTCTCCATAGAAGGAAATTAGGAAAAGTGTGTGATTGAGAGGATCTTTTTTTTCGTGTTATCGTTTTCCTTTTTTCCCCCATGAGAGGTGGTATTAATGGTGACTTCTTGCACTATTTCCCATTAAAGGACACAACATCCAATTCACAGGCACGATCAGTCACGCTCATTGTGTGCAAAACACTCAGTTCAGTGTTTAAGAGCAGTCGTAAAATAATCTATCGCGTGTGTGAAGTCACTAGTGTTAAGAAACCATTGAAAATGTTCAATCTCTATTCAACAATGAATCGCCGCAATGAGGACAAGGAGGAGAAAGAAATTCAAACTACAGGACATGATCGATTCTGTCAAGCACGTCCCTCGAGGTAAAGCTTTTTCTCAATTATTCAAAGCTCCTCTTCCCCAAACTCAAGACTGTTCTCCTTTATTTAATATTGCATATCCTTTTCCTTGTGTTGGTATTTTTGTGTGCAATTCTCTCTACTTGATTCTTGTCGAAATTATCCCCCAACATTTCAACACTTGATTGGTATGTCTTAACGTCTCGGATGTGTTGAAAATCTCTGTGAAACCCTTGCCTGAGAGATATTGTGAAAGAAAATTGCGAATATTCACTGCTTTTGTGAATTGAGAGAATGTGGGGAATATTTCACGAATATTTGGTGAATATTGCGAATATTTAACGAGATTATTTGGTGAATATTTACCCAAAAATCAAATCCCTTAACTGAAATTACGCATTAACTTCATAAATTCAAGGGGAGATAATCGTCAGAAGTGGTGAGCTGTTTTGTAACTTCTAATAAGAGTTTTGCGAAGCTTTTCAGAACTTCGCATAAGCTTTTGAATGTTTCAACACATTTTCTGTCAGTTGCAAGCTTCACTTTTCATTTTGAGCTTTTTGAAGAAAGCTAAAACCTACTTCAAGAAATTTTCGAAGTTTCCTGGAAGCTTTCGGAGTTCCTGGAACTTTTTTGGAGCTTTCGTGAGAATTCTAGAAATGCGCAAACTTTTCAGAAAATTCTATTTTTGAAGAATCATTGATCTGGAGTTTTG